>BHFT01014111.1:0-13215 GCA_004320025.1 Laticauda laticaudata
ACCAATCCCTTTTAGTTTTTAGTAACCAATCAGAATGAGTTATTTGGAGCCAACTATTTTATACAGAACACATATCTATCTATATTTATTTATATATTAAGTTGAAATTGTATAATGAAAGAAATGTGCATATGGAAAGATGATAAGAAAATGTAAAATATGTCTTGATGTTGATATAATTATGGATAAAGTTTTGTTTTATGTTTTTAAATTTTGAAAACTAAATAAAATTTAATAATTGTTAAATTAAAAAAAAGAAAGAAAGCTGAGTCAACCTTGACCCATTCAGAATTGAACTCCTGGGATGAGTAGTGAGTTAGGCTGCAGTACTGCATTCTAACCACTGCCACTAAAGTACAGCTATTTTAGTGTGCTTTTTAGAAACAGCTTTGTGTGAATTTTCAAAGCTTTATACATCTCCTTGCATGTCAAATCTTTCAATGCAAACATAGCAGTCCCTTAGGAGTTATCATAACTGTGGGAAAGGTAGCAATTATTTGCAACAAACGATGGTAGTATTTCGGTGCACAGTATGCATCCTTTCTTTGCAGTCCTTTCTTGAAGACACTCACAGATATGAAAATAAGATACCACACCCTTATGTGTAACTTGTCCTACTTATGACTGGGACTTCAACCTTGTGTATGACCTGGATTTATTTGGGTCAAGCCTTGGACTGTTTTTTCCATAAAGCCCTTTAGTACAGGAATGGTGATGACATTCTTGTTCCTTGGAAAAGCTTCATTTAATGTTTAAATCTTGTCTTTTATTATTGGAAAGGGATGAAATTGGTCAGGTAAGATGGTAAAATTGGTCAGGTTAGATGTTGAAAGAAACGTAACATTCCTCTCTCCCTTGTGGCCAGCTTCGATTTAGCTTTCCAATCCAAACTTTTTATGTGTCTTCTTCTTACTAACTTTGCTGGCTTATTGTCACAAAATGGGTCATCCTGACCAGTAAAAGTATAACATGGTAGTATAATTTACAGAGCAAATGGGCAAAGACAGAAAAGTATTTACCAAATAATAGAGCTGTCCTATTGTGGAAAGTGTCTCAGTACTTTGATGCCTAAAAGTAACATTAATCTTCAAATAATCACCAATATCACTCAATATCTGAATTACATTCTACATTCAAAGAGAAGGACATGTTAACCTAATGAGAAAATCTCACTTGTACTGTCCAGATATCCTGTGAGATGAGATGATGAACCAATCTGGTAAGAAACAGGAATCCTGCAGTTTTAAACCTGTACTGTACTGACAATCCACAGAGATACAAGCATGATATTTATTAATAAAAATGCACAATACTAATTTCTGTAGTGATGCAGTGGCTAGAATGCAGTGTTGCAATCTAGAATGCAGTACTGCAGTGTTGCAATGCAGTATTGCAGTAGTTAGAATGCAGTATTGCAGGTTAACTCAATGCTTACTGCCAGGAGTTTGATCCTCACTGGCTCAAAGTTGACTCAGCCTTCCATCCTTCCGAGGTGGGTAAAATGAGGACCCAGATTGTTGGAGGCCATATGCTGACTCTGTAAACCACTGTAAACCACTTAGGTAGCACTGTGACACAGTATATAAATCTAAGTGCTATTGCTATTCTGTAATTCTGGAGTAAGTTTGAGGCGTGTGTTGGAGAGAAAAAAAATCTCCCCATTCCCTGAGAGTCAGAATAATATAGCAATTCTTAATTGTAAAGTAAACTTAAGACAAATACATAGAATTGTCCTATCCACTTTAAGCATCCTCCTGTGAAAACAACAAAGTTGGATAAAATACTTCCAAAAAACAAAAATTACAGGCAGCAAATTAAAAATGGTTCCCCATTGAATGGGACAAAAAAAGAAGTGCTTGGAAACACTTCGGGGTAACATGGTTGCAAAACACATGAAAAGAATAGAACTACACAATTCATTGAATATGCAACAATATGAAACTAGATAATCATCACAGAAATTAAAATCTCAAATATGTTTAATTAGCAACACATAATAAAAAGCATAAAGCATAACATCCTGATGAAAATAGCTTGGTTACCTATGTCTATCTAAACAATAATCCATTGAGTCTAAAGTCGTTTCCCAAATTTAATATTACTTTGACTTAACTTTTAGCTTAATTTCTGAAACTGATTTCTTTCAATTGCTCTCCAACCCTTTCTTGATTTTCTCCCTCTTTACATATTGAACTTTTAAACTTACACCTTTGCCTTTAGAGAAGCTAAAAGGCTTCTGGTTGCCTTACCTGGAGAGGCCTAGAGTTGTCTATTTTGCCAGCCAACATAGTCTGTGTGTTGGTTTCTAGCCATTGTCTGGTGTGCTTAGATCACAGGTCGTTTCATGTCATTTTTGATGACACACCCAGTCACTGTAATCTCTGGAACAATGGTGGGATTCAAAAAAATTTACTACCATTTCTGTGGGAGTGGCTTGGTGGACATGGCATGGCATGGCTTGGTGTGACAGGGGAAGGATACTGTAAAATCTCCATTCTCTCCCCACCCCACTAACCTTCTTTCCAGCTCTGTTCTTCTGTGCAGGAGAACAAGAGAAGACCCAGCTGAGCAGCTGGGACTCAACAGGCAGAGAATGGATGGGGGTGGGGCCAGTCAGAGATGGTATTTCGAACTACTCAAAATTTCCGCTACCAGTCCTCCAGAACTGGTCAGAACCTGCTAAATACCACCTCATGCAAGAATGCCCTGCTCTTTCATGGCCTCTGAACTCTAAAAAAAAAAAAAAAAACATGTGAGAATGGAATGTTCCTTTCTCCAAATTTCAGAGGCTGCAAAGGCTATGTAAGAGTAATTTTTGAATTTTCCAGGTCTTGTGCAACCCAAAGCTACCTCAGATGGGCATTTCAAAAAAGAATTTACAATTACATAAATACTTATTGATTAAATGATCATTTAAATCAGGAGTGTCAAACTCACATCATCACAGCGGCATCACATGACTATTGGGATTTCCCCCCCTTTGCTAAACCGGGTGTGGGCATGGCCAGCATCCTGCCTGCAGCCTGGGAGTTTGACAGCCCTGCTCTAAATAATTTAATTTAATTTATTACTCTTTGTTATGAATTGTTTCTTTTATCCGGGGTGGAGGGAAAACAGTGTGACAGACCAGCAGAGTCAAGTTAGGCAATTTCTGGATTTCTACCACACTGAGCCGAAAAGGTTCTCCATCACTAGCTTGGATGAAGATGTTGATTCTACTTCTTGTAATCAGCTGCCAATTGTGAGGTGTCTGAATCGATCAAAGCTAGTCAAGGTAGGGATGCAGGAGAAGTGCTTGGCCATTTACTCCAGTAATTTAGAATGCAATCCAATGGAACACTTCAATCCACCCAAAAGCTCCTTGTGAACAAAAAGTGACCTTTTTTAGGTGGCTCCATACCTAAACAACGAACTACATAAAAGCATTAAGAACAAGTTATCGGAACACCTTTGCAAAGAGGAAATGGAAGATGAACAGCAGCAAAGAAAAGCAAGCTGTAAACTATAACTCTGTTCATTAAAAGGAAGGATAAAAATAACTCCTTTGTTAAATAGCTCCAATTGGAAGCAGTCTCCATGTAATTTTGCATACATTTTCTGTATTTAATTATCATTTCCTTGCAGTCAAAAATAGACAGAACTCCTATGCCTCAGAAGCAGGTCTAAAAACTCAGTCCATAGGCAGACAATTCTTCATGCCATAGTGTCCTTGAAAGTCAGTGGAATCATAAAAATAACACAACTAAAGACTTTGTTCTCATACACTCAGCAGTAATTACTGATTACAAGGTCATAAACATTATTTCATATGAAACAATATCATTAGAATAATGGATGTGTTTCTCTCTTTCTCTTTATCTCTTTGAGCACCCAAGTTTTATATACGGGGTGGGGAGGAAGCTATATTCCACATGACCTAATTAAAACATTTCCAGTAAATGTTACTGCAGTTAGTTCAAGTCTTCTCAAACTTGGAACTTGAAGCTTCAAGTTTTTTGTCAAGAGAAGGAGAAACAAGGTCCCAAGACAAAAGAAGGGAGCTCCCAAGCTTACAAATCAATATGGTACTGTAATAATTTCTTTATCGTGCTGGTAGTCAACCAGTAGTTCCTACAGAAGGTAGGAAAGATTATGCAATGCATACCATATGACGATGAGGCAGTTTAGCAGTTTTATCCCTTAAGTTAAATTATTTCATAAGCTCATCACATGTTTTAGTTCAATTGTGAATTATAAGCTTATTCTTTCTCTAAATTCTTAACTATTAGTTCCATCCTAATTTTATGAGTAGAGTTGGCTTGTGGTGTTCCAAAGATGCAAAACGTGCTTCTTTGGATATCATCCCAATTGTGGTTTTGAATAGGTAAATTCACATTTAAAGCAAAACATGCATTACTTTAATTCACATCAAGTGTGATTCCTCCAGATTTTCGCAAGCAAATCTCAGTCATTCTGGCTTTAGTGTCACATTTTGCAATTAAGAACATTAGCAAGAGAACCATGATGGTTGGAAGTAGGTATGAAAACCTGATGGTGCATTTAAAGTTGTAACTCTGCATTTGATGTTGTAACTCTAAGTTTCTGATCTCTGCTTTTATTTTATACAGCTAAGAAAGGGAAGAATCAGGAATCTACTATCCACTATTAACTGATGAGTAGCTGAAGACTGTTACTCTTCTGCATATCATACATTTTCTTTTTCAGTGTATTCTTATAAATAAAACATAAACATAGAAAGTTATCATTGGGAACTTGTGTCTGTTCTGGTAATGGTGAGAAAAACAGAGAACTATGATAGCAAAAGAAAATAATAAATATTAAAAATTCAATTTTAAAAATGTAACTTGTTATAAAGTTGTCGCATATCAAATTCCCACATGGTAAAACTAAACATCCTAATGCATGGTAGCTAAAAGCTTTCTAAATATGATATGATTTTACATTTAAGACCCAAGAAAGACTCATAACAAAAAAAAAAGGAATATTATTACTCACTGAGGTTCTCCTAGTTGTCCCACTATCCCCAGATAATTCCTCTATGTTTGTAACTACTGCATCAACGGATGCAAAGAGGATGTAAAATGGACAAAAAAGCTTGCCATCCATTGTAAAATGCAATGCATCCGTTGTGTACTCACTGTATACGTGTTTCATACGCTCTATCCGTCAAACATCCATCTACTGCTATTTCATATCAATACTGCTCAAACAAGTTTTTGAGCTGGCACAAACATTGTTGAGACGGATTGAACTTTCGTCCGCGGTACGATCTATGATACCATGACACTGATCGGCAACAAATTGCTTCTACGTCTTGTCATTCGTTAAACGCTCCGATGTATCCTCTTTGCATCCTCTGCCTCCCCTCCAACTCACATCCGCTGCAGCTCGAAAGTGGGAAAAGGGGAGGGGAGTGAAGGCGGGGAAAAAAGCGGTTTACCCCCAACGGGAGAACCGGTTCAACACAGCGTTAGTAGCCGGAAATAGAAAGGATGTAAGTGGATGCATTCTCGTATATAAAGCATTAAAACGGAACAAACGTTTGTATATGGGACGATATCTCGGATATTTAGGATGTCTGGAGTATGCATTAGAGTAGTGTAGAAGGACAGCCTGTGGGAAAAGCCGAACAATTTCGTCCCCATAAAAAGCGGGGAGGAAATCACCTGGATCTCACTTTCAGTCCAAGCAGCCTGCGGTGCAGACATATTCTAGCCTTTGGTCTTGCTCTTCAACATCATCCATTGATCATCCACCATGGATCATCTGACACACACCTTATGGTCAGCGCCATCATTCAACACCAGAACCAAGCCCTCTTCAGACTGTTTCACCTTTTACACAAATGAGGAGAAGAAGGAGACATCCAAAGCTGTGTGGGTCGAACGATGGCATCGGGAGAAGAGTGGAGTTTGGACTGTATGACAAGCTGATGGCTGGAGCTGAGGAATGAAGACAACTCGTCGCATTCAGCATTCATGAGTGATGCCACCAGCTCCATGTTTGACAGAATAGTGGGAGAGTTCTGAGACCCAGTTGACCAAGCAGAGGCACAAATTCCATCCCAGCCTGGACCCTGACTGAAGGTAGGCACTGACTCGTGCACCACCTGGCCTGCTGGAACGCACGTACAGAACATTGCAGTACTGTCTGGAGGGTGCTACACAACACTATCAGCAAAGTGGTCAAAGAAATGGTGCAGGCCAACATCGAAAGAATATGTGGAGGAGCTCCCATCCAGTGCCCACCCACTGAAGAAGGCCCTTGGAGGAAACCTCTGCAGATACAGTGTATCAGAGGTGGATTTTCCCCCACCGGCTGGAGACCATGTAATGGGAAGGACACGTGGCTTGCAATAGCTCCAGCCAACTCAGGGTCTCTTATTCACAATGCAAGGGCTTTCGTTCAGTAGCAATCCTCTTTGCATTGGTTGATGCTGACTAAAGGTATGAACTCGATGCTTCCAGGCAACGTTGTCTGCTTCCAGATAAGCAGGTTATACAACGCCCAGTCCCACCTTCAGAATGCGCTGGAACGCAACCTTCATCTGGCTTCCAAGATCCAGACTCCTACCCATATGACACACAAGATGTGCCTACTTCATCGTTGGTGATGATCAATTCTCCCAGAACCTACCTCCATGAATCCCTACAGGTTCAAGAATACCTCACCCTGTGAAAGAGAAGATCCTCAACTACAGGCTGTTCCAGGGCAAGACGCGTGGTGAGAACACCTTTGGCATTCCTGGCCAACAGGTCCAGGTACTTCTCACCACCATGCAGCATCACCCAGCGACTGTGCAGGAGCATCGTTGGAAGCTTGCTGCATCCTAGCACAAAATTCTCATGCACACCTGCTACCCAGAGGTTGCAGAACAGGCTTGTGGACCCGTCACAAGGGAATGGAGACATGGAGCCTGCTGTGAATGGAGGCAAGGAGCTAACCTGGTAGTACACTGTGGATGGTACAAGCACCCCAACACGAGCTTCATGTGACAGGGAAGAAGGCAGCGCAACTTCCTGAACACTGGTGCACTCGCCAGCTGGAGCAGTGGCAAGTGGCAAGACAGCGATGGTAGATGTCTTAATGGAATGCTTCCCTTGGCCTCGTTCTCATCACACTGAGAAATTGTGCGATGTATGTTGAGTAGCCTTACAGATGAATAGGGCATTAATAAAGAGCTTGTTCTATTTTGAAATTGGCCAGATTTCTTCATAGGGCAGCTTGCATACAGTGGTGATGTGCTTCCACCATCCCCAGGAGTAAGTCTGAAGTGTAGCCCAGCCTCTTGCCTTATCTCTCCATGCTTGCTGTTCCTCGTTGGTGTTCGATAGAGCCTGGTGACCCT
Source organism: Laticauda laticaudata (assembly GCA_004320025.1). Classification (NCBI taxonomy): domain Eukaryota; kingdom Metazoa; phylum Chordata; class Lepidosauria; order Squamata; family Elapidae; genus Laticauda; species Laticauda laticaudata. Next base: position 7,349 of record BHFT01014111.1, read on the forward strand.
TTCTCACAGGTACCGTTCCTCTCCAGCCACTCCAGCACCTCCTCTTCGATGGTCCCGGAAATTGGAGTACTCCTTCTCCTCTCTCCTTCTCCTTGCTTGCCTCGTGTCCTCCCTCTGGCAGGGTTCAGGGCCTTCAACAGCAGGGCTTTGGGCCTTGGGCGCTGGTCCATCACAGCGCAGCAAGAGAAGCACCCAAGCAGCACCAGCAGAGAAGCACGCACAGCTTCAGAGCAGCGCTAGGGGTGGGATGGTGGTTCTTCTTGTTGTCAGGGCTGGCAGGAGTAGGCACAGGCTTTCTCTTCCTTCCCTGACTGTCGAACCTGGTGTTCTTTCAAGATGTCTCTGGCAGCAGGTCTTCCATCTGACAATCTGACTGCTTGCGAGATGGATCCTTTTATAGTCCAATCGGAGCTGACGCAATTCATCTCTCACCCACGATGCGCAGTGACCACTTTTGCATTCCCCTACGATCCATTAGAGCTCTGTATTCGCATCCTAAAGGTGTCTGTGAATGCATCAGCCGTCATCGCACTACGCATCCGTCCTTCCGCTACGCGGTCTGCTTCGCTATTGGTCCCGGAAGCCCTTCGGATGTGTCATCCGCTTCCATCCGCTTCCATCCGCTAGGCTTCCTACGAACATCCGCTTACCATCCTCACTACGTACTATCCCCGTCCATTCTTTAACGTTGTTTTCTGTTCTGTTTATACAAATTTGGGGCACTTTTGAGAGTGGATAACAATGGATGGAGCCACCCCCAAAATTTTGCTCGTCTGAGGTGTCCTTTTTGCATCCGTTTTGCATCCGTTGGCCAGTGTGACCTAGCCTTAAGAGATATAGTTGAAAACACCATTATATGTGGTGCCCCTGTGTTTTAAAGCATATAAACAGGAAGGAAATAATATCCTCATCAAAGAGCCTTTGTGGAGGAATCCACACTTCCACCAATTCCACAGTTAGTCCTCAATTTATAACAGTTCATTTAGTGACCATTTAAAGTTACAGTGGCACTGAAAAAAGTGGCTTATGGCCATATTTTACACATATGACCATTGCAATATGCCCATGGTCACATGATCAAAATTGAGAAACTTGGCAACTAACTCATATTAATGGTGGTTACACTGTCCTGGGGTCATGGGATCGCATTTCGTGACCTTCTGAGAAGCAAAGTCAATGGAAAAGCCAGATTCACTTAACAACCGTGTTACTAACTTAACAACTGCAGTGATTCACTTAAGAACTGTGGCAAGAAAAGTCATAAAATGGGCCAGAACTCGCTGAACCATTGTCTCACTTCACAACATGGGCTCAATTTTGCTTGGGGAGGACTACCCACTTGACTACTCGTGGGTAGCAAAACCCACTCGTCCTTCCACTTTTGATGTTACCTACCTGAATAATGAACCAAGCTGAGAGAGCTCCAAGAACACAATCTTTCTACCCTGAGCTACATATATTCTCTCCTATTAACGATGTTGGAAAGAAATCTTAGCAGGTCTGTTTCCAAGTTGGGAATAAAGAAAGAATACAGTTGTTTGAATCAGAGGTGAAGTTCATTTCTGAGTGTGCAACACTCAGTCAGTTGTTGGAGGTGGCAGCCCTGAGCCCTCCCAACAAAAGCCCTTTGTGTAGCAAAGGCTTGCCTTTGTTTCTCAAAAGCACACAGAAGTGTGTGCTCAGCTTCTAAGAAAGTGCACTTTAGCCAGCATTCCAAGAGGCAGTGCTTTCACAATTAGACATCCTGCTGAGTTGTGGGCTCCAAGTGTTTAGCATTGGTTGATTGAAAATAGTAATCTCTTCAAGGAAAGAAGCATTTTTTTTTATTTGATCAAAGAAATCTCAAGTTAAATTCAGGCTGGGAGGAACATTCATCCAATTAAATTAACATTCTCTGTTGCATTTTAATTTTTGTCGAAAGCCTGGTCTAATTTTTGTCCTAATGAGGACGGCAAGACTGTATGGTGAGAGGAGTTGATTTCCTTCTTGTAGAAACATAAAGTAAACTTGGGAATGAAACAAATACAGATTTAGAGATGTATGTATCAGTCACTTTCATTTTCTCCAACAATCCTGTTTTTGAAAACTTCAAATTCTATTCATTTTGCCTGTGAAGAAAGGGGAAAGCCTCCACATTTTGATAATGAATTGAATGATGTTTTCACCCATCCAAATTTCAGAAATCTGTAATCAGCATGAGGAAGTTCTGCATATAATTCTTAAAAGTTAAGATTGACATGAAAAAGTGATAGTGGAAGCAGAAAAATTTCTTCCAAAAACCAGTTTTTTTAAAAAAAAACAACTCAAGTTCATTACCATATAGTCCATTTATAAACATATTTCCTAATTTAACTCTTACCCAGAAGTGAATGGAGATGAAATTCTCATCCATATCTAACTGAGATGTACGTAGCCTAAAACAGTGTACACCAGGAGATAAAGTTTGGTCATGGTTTCTAATTTGCCTAAAGGCTAGGTCCCACTGGTCAACGGATGCAAAACGTATGCAAAAAGGACACAGCGGACAAGCAAAATTTTGGGGGTGGCTCCATCCATTGTCATTCGCTCCAAAAAGTGGCAAAAAATTGCATAAACAGAATGGAAAAGAACAGAAAAGAACGGACGTGGGTAGTATGTAGCGGGGATGTTAAACGGATGTTCATAGGAAGCCTAGCGGATGTATATCGGATGCAAACCATTCACTGTGCATCCTTTCTATTTCCGTGCTACTAACGCTGTGTAGACATTCCATGTACCTTTTGTTTCCTCCCTCTTTCCGTTTTCAGCTGCAACGGATGTGAGTTGTGAGGATGCCCAGAGGATGCAGAGAGGATACAGCGGACATTTAATGGATGATAAACGGACATAGAACGTTTGTTTCTCGGATTGTTTCTAGAACGTTGTTTGTCACGGATTTACATCGTACATAGCGGAAAGTTCATCCGTTCACAAAGTTTTGTGCAGCTCAAAACTTCTCGGGCAGATGAAATCTCAGTGGACGGATGCTGGAGGGATAGAGCATATGAAACACGTATGCAGTGAGTACACAACGGATGCATCATGTTTTCCAACGGATGGCAAGCTTTTTTTAACGTTTTACATCCTCTTTGCATCCGTTGGTGCAGTGGGACATGGGCTTAAATTCATGTTCATTGCATTGATGACACTGTCTAAACAGCTGTTCTCTTCTCCTTTTGCTCTCAGTCTTTCCCAGTATCAGGGTCTTTTCCAATGAGTCCTCTCTTCTCATTTGGTGGGCCAACATATTTGAGCTTTAGTATTTGTCTTTCCAAAAAACAATCAGGGTTGGTTTCCTTTAGGACTGATGATTGATTTCAAGGAGAGAAGCAACCTGGAATTAAGGATCAACTTCCTAACAGTGACAAATTAAACAATTAGACAATTAAACAGTGGAACAGCTTCCCTCCAGAAGTTGTAGCTGCCACATCACTGGAGGTTTTTAAGAAGAGACTAGACAGTCACTTGTCTGAAATGGTATGGATCTCCTGCTTTTATCCCTGTATAGTATTTATGTTTATTAATTTAAAAATTGTGCATCTTCTTATTTTGATATTTTTTGGTTTACCATTAGTTATTCAATTATATAGCTGCCGATTGTAAATATGTAACTCTGGGCAATGAACAAACCATGCAAAAACAATATTAAAAGCCCTGCATAACCAATTAAAAGAATCCAATGCAAGAAATGAAAATAGACAGTACACCATAATTCAAAAACAAACAAAGAAACAAACAAATCTATTGCACTCCCCTAACATCATGGCCTTAATGCTTGAAAAAAAAGTAAGGTTTTACAGTCTTCTAGAAGGCCAAGACAATCAGTCATAAGATCTCTGCAGTGTTTGGACGTTGTTGTAAACATTGTAAATGATATTAATCAACACAAAAATACCTTGGAAGTACCTAGAATTGTTTTCCCAACAGGCAAATTCAAGTCATGCCAAAAGGGCTGGGAACCAATGAAATCTATTAAGAAAATAATACGATGCTTGGAAGTTTGATGTTATATATGCTGACAGCAGCAAGAATACTCTATGCACAAAAATGGAAGGATACTTTGAGTCTAACAAGGACATTGATGGAGTTTGCAGATTGCAAAATGACTGCTTTGTTTAACGTTTTTAACTGGAAACCACTTTTGGACTTTGTGCTTGAGGTAGAAAAAAATAAAGTTTTGATTTGATTTTGCTGCTTAGATAGGTTTGTTGTAATAAAAGTGGCTAGTATATATTATGTAAAAGTAAAAAGTTGAAGTTATACTTTGTTACTTTATTCTACTGCACCAAAAAGAGTCAGAAGTCAATGATTTTTTTTCTCTTTCCCCTTAATCTCACACTTTTCCTTCTTCCCTTTCTCCTCCCCTATTTTTCCATTATTTCCATTATTTTTGCATTTTTCTTTGTATTTTATATTTTGATAAAATAAAAATCCCCCCCCCAAAAAACAGTTAAAAAAAGGAAGAAACTAGTATGACACAAAAGCATTCTTGGGACTGTCGGTTCTATTTTGGAGTATATGTACAATATATCTATATAAATATTTTGGAACATAAGACAGTAAATCCTCCACCCTACTCGAAAAACAATCTCAACAATCTTTGCCGTAACCAGAGAATACTGTTTATTATTTGAGGGAAAATGAGGAGATTGGCCTGGCTGGAGCCATGAATGAAGTTGTTGTAGGTCCCATTCATTTTCAAAAATAGGCATTATGCAGACAGAAATAAGCAGATGCAGCCTAGAAATATGACCCTCCAAAAGTACATGCAACAAGAACATAAGGTTGTTGCTGATGATGATGATTTACTTTTTTTTTAATTACCAAAATTAGTTATAGCAGACATGCCATCTCCACACCTATGCTTTCTGTTATATAACCATGAAAATGTGCTGGCTTCATACTGTGATATTTAAAAATATTTGGTAGCAATTAAATATATTGAAGCACTGTTTCGTTCTTGCTTTTCACACCAGGATTGTGTTGTGCTGACTGTGAACAGGGAGCTCAAAGAAATCCTAATGTAACAAGCTTCTCATTTCTTTTGATTATGCTGACGTTTCTGGCCTTCTGATTGACAGAATTAGGGCTTATTGTAGCAACAATACTCCAAGGGAGGTAGAGATCAGCCATAACATCTGCATCTTGCTTGGAGATTCATTTTGAACCATGGGAAAAAGTGTTCCAAATATTAGAAGCAGTATACAGTTTTCTGTCCCCTCACCCCCATAGATAAACATTTTTTAAAACATGTCACCAAGTTGTTAAGGCATTTTTTTAAAAATAGGAAGACTCAAGGGCAGTGATCGCCAACTAGTGGGCCTTCCGTGAGAAAATTTTGGTGGTCCGCAGAGAATTGTCACCCCCAAAGCAATTAATTCAGGCTGCATGGAATAGAAGGCTGCAATGCCCACAAGGCTCATGGGAACACAAGGCTTGCATTGTTTGCATTGCGAACAATATGAGGTAGTGAGGGGAGGGGGGAAAGGGCAGAAGGGGGGAACTTGCTGCTTCTTTCCGCTTCTTTCATCTTCTGCTTTTGGATGCACACAAGAAAAGCAGCAAGTCTCTCTTTCTCTCCCCCAAACTCTGCCAGAAATGAGTCTTTGGGACCCTGCAAGGCATCCTGCTCCAAGAGGCTGCACCAGTGAAGACGCATTTCTGGTGGAGTTTGTGGGGGAGGAAAAAGACTTCTGCTGCTTCTGCTGCTTTCCTTGCCTGAAGGCAAAAGTTTCTCTCTCTCTCTCTTTCTGTCTCTCTTTCTCTCTCTCTCTGTCTCTCTCTGTCTCTCTCTCTTTCTCTTTCTGTCTCTCTCTCTCTTTCTCTCTCTCTCTCTTTCTCTCTCTCTC
>BHFT01014112.1:0-51213 GCA_004320025.1 Laticauda laticaudata
TCTATCCTTTCCTAGCATTCAGCTCTCACTTGAGCTGAATTTTTGGCACCAGGTGCTGAAGTTCCGAATAACAACCGACGCTAAGCACGATGAAACACCAGCCTAGGTTCACGATTGTGAGGACAGGTAATCCTCCACTTAACAACAGTTCATTTAGTGACCACTCAAAGTTGGGATGGTGATTAAAAAAGAAGTGAGTTGCAACCGTTTTTCACGCTTACAGCCTGTTTCAGCTGCCTTATGGTCACATGATCAGATGCTTGACAACTGATTCATATGTTATGACGGTCACAGGGTCCAGGGCTCACATGACCCCCTCTTGCGAGCTTCTGACAAGCGAAGTCTACAGGAAAGCCAGATTTGCTTAAGAACCACGTTACTAGCTTAACAACTGCAGTGATTTGCTTAACGACTAGAGCAGGTGTCAGCCACCGGTGGCTCTGGAGCCAGATGCAACTCTTTGGGCCCTCTGCTGCGGCTCCCTCTGTTGTCTGATCCGACTGCTGGCTGGCCCCACCCCTCGCCTGTCTTGAGAAGGTAAAACACAAAAAACAGAAATGAGAGGGAGGGAGGGAGAAAGAGAGAGACCCATTTCCCACAGAAAACACGGGGAGCCACAAAACCTGGGTAGGTGTGGAGGTGGGGGTCATGTGACTGGGTGGGAGTGACTGTCAGGGCTCCAACAAATCCACCCCCAATTCAAATCATAAGTCTCTAGCCACATCTCTCAGAATAAAAAAAAATGGATTTATTAGGAGTGGCCATGTTGGCGTTAGCTGGGTGTAGCTGACACTAAAATACATCATTCATTTCCCCCTTGACCCTGGTCTTCCTCCCACCCCCTGGATGTATATTTTCCAATGGGACACATCCATAGTCAAGAGTCATCAATCATGCCCTCCAATAATATTCTTGCGTGCCAGAAGCTTCGGCTGCCAAAGTGATTATTTGAGGCATTTAAGGAATGCACTGCTTTCCCCCACCCCTTTCTGCTGGCAACTAAAAGACCAAAGGAATATTATTTTTTTAGTTGACAGTGACATTGAGTTGGCCACGCCCACCCAGGTTTTGTGGTTCCCGGTGTTTTCTTTTCTGTGGGAAACAGGTCCAAATGGCTCTTGGAGTGTTTAAAGTTGCAGAGCCCTGGACTAGAGCAAGGTTGTAAAATCGGGTGAAATTTACTCAACAAATGTTTTCACTTAACAACGTCAATTTTGAGGTCAACTGTGGCCATAAAGCGAGGACTACCTGTACCGTAGAGTTGCAACCCTCAAGAAAAACCAGGGAAGGACCCCAGGATCAACCAACAAACTTTCAAAAGCCCTTTGTCCCATTATTTCCCCCATTAAACATTCACTCATGACCCAATCTGACCTACAAATAAGTTTTTGGAAGAAAATCCAACCGTGTGCAGGAATGTTTTCTCTCAAATAATGTCAGCGGTGGGTGGGAACCCAGGGAAAAAAATAATAGCAGTTCCCCACCCAGAACTGCCTGTGTGCTAGAACAGGGCCTCTGGGGTTGCCTAGAGTACAGCCAGTCCTTGGCTTACGACCACAATGGAGGCAAACATTTCAGTTGCTAAGCGAGGCAGCTTGCAATCTTCCTTGCCGCACTTGTTAAGGGAATCCCTTGCAATTGTTCAGTTTGCAACATGGTTGCGAAGGGGATCTGGTTTCTCCATTGACTTCGCTTTGCCCGTAGGTCGCAAAAGGGGACGGCGTGACCCCCGGGACGCTGCGACCGTCATAAAGATGAGCCAGTTGCCAAGTGTTCTGAATGTCGATCGTGTGATCGTGGGAATACTGCAACGGTCATTGTGGAAAATGTTCTGGGTCCCGTTTTTCAGTGCCATTGTAACTTTGAGTGGTCACTAAATGAGCTATCATACGTTGAGGACTACCTGTACACTTCCCTTACCAAACTATCTAATTAAAAAAACTGTGTATCTGTCTTTATCACAGACGCCTGAACATATAGGGATAAAATGATAGATAAAATGATAGATAGATAGATAGATAGATAGATAGATAGATAGGATAGAAAGATAAGAGATGATAGAAAGATTTATTGATTAATAGTGAGATAAATTATCTATCTACTCTATCTATCTTTATCTATCTATCTATCTATCTATCTATATCTATCTATCTATCTATCTATCTATCTATCTATCTATCTATCTATCTATCTATCTATCTATCTATCTATCTATCTATCTATCTATCTTCTATTTATAATGCAGATAGTGTAGCTAGATGATAGGTAGATAGATTGATAGGGTTAGAGAGATAGATTATATATATGTGTATGTATAGATAGACAGATTGATAATGTAGATATAGATTATATCTATATATCTATATAGACAGACTGATAGTGTAGATAGACAGATTATTTGTCTGTCTAGTTACGCTATCTATCAATCAATCAATCAATCTACCTATAGTGTGGATAGTGTATACTAATAGTGTGAGATAGATGATATAAATAGATAGATATGATAGATTGATTAATAGTGAGATAGATTATCAATCTACTCTATCTATCTATCTATCTATCTATCTATCTATCTATCTATCTATCTATCTATCTATCTTCTATTTATAATGTAGATAGTGTAGCTAGATAGATGATAGATTGATAGGGTTAGAGAGACAGATTTTATATATATGTGTGTGTGTGTGTGTAGATAGATTGATAATGTAGATATAGATTTATATCTAGAGAGAGAGACAGACAGACAGACTGATAGTGTAGATACAGATTATATGTCTATCTAGTTACACTAGCTATCAATCAATCTACCTATAGTGTAGATAGTGTACACTGATAGTGTAAGATAGATAGATAGATAGATAGATAGATAGATAGATAGATAGATAGATAGATAGAAAATGGATGGATGATAGACACAGACAGGAGAGAGAGAGAGAAAGATTTAGATAGACAGACAGACAGATAGATAAAGAGAAAGGGAAGGAGAGCAATGGAGGGAGGGAGGGAGCGTGCAAATCCCATCAGGAACAAAAATAACACAAATGAATTGTTCGCTTATTTTTAATAAATCAAGCAATCTCCACCCCTTTCTCTCTCCCTCCCTTTTCCTTCACCCTCCAGGCAAACCTCTGTGCACAGGAGGCCTGCTGCAGAGAAAACTATGTTTAGCTTAGCTGAAGTTGAGCTATTTTTGGCCGGGATAAAAATAAATCCAAGGAAACCATGGAGGGTGTAGCGTGCGTTGGTTGTGTCCCTTCTCCTCCCCCTCCCCAGCATTATTTATCTCCTGGAATTTTAAGCCTCTCTTCGCCAGTTCTCGGTTCTCTGTTTCATGCTCCCTGGGAGCCCGGAGATAAAAGTTGCACTGGGGAGGCAAAGCCAGGGGGTGGGAGGTGCACTGGAGGCACATGACCTCATGCTTACGTGCATGAAAGCGGATCAGAAGTGCCTGCGTTATTAGTTGCACGCAGCCATTCAAGCCAGGGGGCTGGCATTTGTGTCCTTGCATCTTGGGGCTAAGCTTCACGGGGCTGGAATAAAATTGCAACCCGAAAGCAGCTGTGAGTTCCCACAAGTTCGTGGGAAGGGTTGGTGGACTTGGTTTTAGAGGTAGTCCTCCACTTTTGACTCATTTGTTTAGGGACTGTTCGAAGGGACAAAGGCACTTTGTGAAAAAAGGGACTTATAATGCTCATTTCAGAACTGGGTTATAGGCACTGCCCCAAAGGATCCATTTTGCCCCAGAGGGGGTGCAACAATAGCCCATTTAGGACTCGTGGACTTTAACTCCTAGCATTCCTTAGCCAGCCATGCTGGGAGGAGGAATACTGGGAGTTGAGCTGTACTGGATCAGGAATTCTGGGAGTTGAAGTCCACAGGTCGCAAAGGGGCCCATAGTGGAGGAGGATGCCTTTGAGAAGCTGAGAGGCAGGCCTAAACTGCCCTGATCCTGTTATTCCCCTTCCTTGGGGTTCACTCTTTACAGATATACTATTCTTGCACAAGGAGGGTCTTGTGTTCTTTGCTGACACTGTCAGTCCTCCATCAATGAACTTATAGCTCAGTGGTGGCTAACCTTTTTGGGCTCCTGTGCCAGCACCCAGAAGGCAATGCGTGCCCCCCACACCCCCTATGCATGCGCATGCAATCCCCACCCACTCGCCACCCCCTTATCTGCACTGCACCTCACAGCTGTTCTTCTGTCAGTTTGAGGCCTTTTTCGGCCTCCCAGAGGCTTGAGGAAGGCTTCTGCAGGCTTCTACAAGCTTTGTAGGCCAAAAACTAGGTTCGTTTCATCACTTCCGGTATTTCCTGGCCTAGTTTTCGGCCTGAAAATCCTGAAGAAGCCTGTAGAAGCCTTCTTCAAGCCTCTGGGAGTCCAAAAAAGGCCTCAAACTGGCCGAAAATTAGCTGTGAGGCGCGCACATGTGCAGTGAGGTAAGTTTGCCTGCAGCTCATGTGCCAGAACAAATGGCGATGCATGCCACCTGTGGCATGCGTGCCACAGGTTCACCATCATGTTTATAGTTGTCCTTGAGATATACTCAGCTTGGGGTGATGGATATGGGAAGCCACTTCTTCTATACAACTAGATATGGAGGGGGGTGTTTAGTCTTCTGAACTCACTTCCATTTGGTCGAAAGTCAAGACTTCACCACTTAGTACATACAGCCAGGGCTACACCTCTGGGCTCTGTGGAAGGAAGGCCTCTCCTGGGGTGAATCAGGATTCCTGGAAGCAAACTTAGAGATGGAGCCTAAGGCTAATCCAGCAATTCTCTCCTCCAATCCCCTCCTGTGCTCAGTTGCTCTTCCAGATCTCCCCCCACCCCTAGAAGGTCAACTTAATCCGCCCAGGGCTTCACCTGTTGCAAGCACAGAAAGAATTTGAAGCAAAATTTGCATTGGCTGCAGATAGCACAGGTGTCTACTTCAGAGGGAAAAGCGCAAGCTTTGATGGGTCTGGAAAGTTGGGGGGGGGTTGTAATGGGATGGGAGACGGGCCTGGGGGAAGAGAAGGAAAGGGTGTGTGTGTGGGGGGGGTTTGAAGATGTGCGGAGTGCCCTCCCTGCCCCCAGGCATTTTGCCCTGGCCCTCTGAAATTCTGGCAGGGCAACTACCCAGCAATCATCTCAACGATAGCATCTGCCCCCGTTCTCTCCTCCATGCCAATTGTCCCTCCGCAAAATGGCTGACCTCTTGATCTGCACAACCTTGGATGACCTCTGAATTTCACACACTGTCCCCCCAGCCTCATAATTCACTTTCTGGGGTGACGGGGTGGATGCTTTGCTGTTCTTCCTTAAGGCAGAGGTGGATATTCAGCCGGTTCTGACCGGTTGTGGAGAACCGGTGGTGCAAAATTTTGCGTCATTTGGAGAATCATCCAATCCCACCTCTGACTGGCCCTGCCAATCTTATCTCTTCTCTGCGTCCCACTGAGTCCCAGTTGATCAGCTGGGTCTCCTTTGGTTGCCCTGCACAGGAGAATAGAGCTGGAAAGCAGGTTAGTGGAGTGGGGAGCAGAGATGGTATTCAGCCGGTTCTGACCAGTTCTGGAGAACCGGGAGCGGAAATTTTGAATAGTTCGGAGAACCGGTCAATCCCACCTCTGACTGGCCCCGCCAACCCCATCTCTTCTCCGCCTCCTGAGTCCCAGCTGATTGGCTGGGTCTCCTTTGGTTGCCCTGCACAGGAGAACGGAGCTGGAAAGCAGGTTAGTGGGATGGGGAGGGAACGGGGATTTTACATATCCTTCCCCTGCCACGCCCACCAAGCCACACCCACCAAGCCACGCCCACAGAACCGGTAATAAATTTTCCTGAATCCCACCACTGTTTCCAGGGAACGGAGTGCTCTGCTGTTTTTTCTTAAGGCAGCCTCCTCCCGTGGGTGGCCTTTTGAATTGAACTTGGGGTCCAAGAAAGACCCTCCTGATGGAGTCCTTCTTAAAACTCCGGCAGCTTTTGAGTGCTATTATTATTATTATTATTTTTGGGGGGGGGGAGGCTGTTCTTGCGGGAAGGAGAAAGGAGAAGCTCCGTTTTTCCGATGGAAAGGCAGGAGGAGAAGAGGCAGGATTAAAAAATTGGAGCCTGGGCTGCTGGGAAGGCAACCCCCCCCATCCCCCACCCCCGCTGGAAGATAAGGACACCCCTGGGCAGCTGCTGGCTCCAATTAACCTGCTGCTAGAAACAGGATGGTGGCTTGGTGTGATCCAACCGACTTTTCTACGAGGGGTCCTTGGTGCTGTCCGAACTTGGTCGTTTTCTTGCGGATCTTTCATGACCCAAAGTCGGTGACCTCATCAGGGCTAGCGACTATAATTTGGGTCATGAGACATCTGCAAGAAAATGACCAAGTTCAGAGAACACCAAAGTCTCCACAGTCCTCCAACTTCTAATATTATTACTACTTCCTCCTTCTCCTCCTCTTCTTCTTGTTCCCCCTCCTTCCTCTTCCTCCTCCTCCTCTTCTTCTTCCTTCTCCTTCTTGTTCCTATTCTTCCTCTTCCCCTCCCCCTCCCTCCTCCTATTCTTCCTCCTCCCTCTTCCTCCTCCCCCTCTTCCTCCTCCTATTCTTCCTTCCCCTCCTCCTTCTTCCTTCTCCTATTCTTTCTCCCCCTCCCTCCTCCTCCTCCCTCCTCCTATTCTTCCTCCTCCTTCCTCCTCCTCCTCCCCTTCTTCCTCCTCCTATTCTTATCCCCCTTATTTTCCTCCCCTCCTCCTCCTTCCCTTCATCCTCCCTTCTACTCCCTCCTCCTTCCTCCTCTCTCCTCACGCTCACCTACCTCCCTTCCTCCCCCAGTCCCCTTTTAGCACCGATGATAGCCGAGCGCTCGGTCATAAAACGTCGTGTAAGAAAAACAACCAAGCTCAGAGAGCACGGGAGGGCCCCTCATTTCAACCATGTAGTTACAAATTACATGTTGCTAAATGAGACATTTGTTAAGTGATTTTGTCCCATTGACAAGAACTTTTATTGCCACGCTTGTTTTTCCTACATTTTTTTTCGGGGGGGGGGGGGAAACGACAGAAAACACCATTGGTGAAAATGCGTTCGCTTAATGACTGTGGGGTTTGCTTAACGGCCACTTCAAAAAAGATCAAAAAAATCGGCGACATCCATTTAACGACCGCAATGACTTCGGGCTATAATTCTGGGCTTAATTATGGTTGTAAGATGAGGTTTATGCATATCCAACCCTGTTCCCTCAAACTGAAAATTTCTGGGAGAACCCGGTGGTCTCCTGTGGGAAAACTAAGATCAAAGGCAATCCCTCAGATGCTCACATCATCACAGCTTTGGGTCTTAATCAAGACTTCCAGGAATTATCTTTTTTTTTTTTTTTTGGAACAAATAAGTTCTGCAAATTGAGCAAGTTTGAAAGAAGAACATTGGACTCGTTTGAACTTTGTCCCTTCTTACAAATCCTTCCCTCATTAATCCTTACGAGATGCTAGTTCAGGTTCACTGCACTCAGAGGAGTTATTCCTTAACTATTAATAGAGGTGGAGGCTTCCTGACTTTGCAAATTAGGAACAGATAAAAGTTAGTTAGGGTGACAAATGCAGGCTAATGGTCTATAGCATGAGCACTTAGTCTTATATACCACTTCATAGTACTTTCCAGCCCTCTCTAAGCAATTTACAGAGCCAGCCTCTTGCCCCCAACAATCTGGGTCCTCCTTTTACCCACCTTGGAAGGACAGAAAGCTGAGTCAGCCTTGAACTTGGTGAGGTTCAAACTGCCAAATTGCAGCCAGCTGGCAGTCAGCAGAAGTAGCCTGCAGTACTGCATTCTAACCACTGCACCACCCTACCTCCATGCTGATCCTTTCCCACTTTGTCCTTTGGGGTTGGGTGGGAATTTTGCTGGACACTCATGGTGAAGGAGAGCATGCTTGGAGCTTGAAGGGAACAATATTTCTTTTGCACCATTTTTAGTTGTATTTTTTAATCCCACCTTTATTACTTTATAAGTAACACACAAAGTGGGGAACGCATTTAGCACTCCTTCCGCTTTCAAGAACTCTGTGAGATGGGTTGGGGGTTTGAGAGAGGGACTGGCCCAAAATCACCCCAGTGACTTTCATGCCCAAAGGGAGAACTAGAACTCACCATCTCCTAGTGATTGGCCCAAAGTCCCCAGATGGCTTTCACACCTAAGGCAGGACTTGAAGTCACCATCTCCTGAAGATTGGCCCAAAGTCATCACCCAGCTAACTTTTGTGCCTAAGGCAGGACTAGAACTCGCCAGCTCCTGGTGATTGGCCCAAAGTCACCCAGCTGGCTTTCGTGCCTAAAACACGACTAGAACTCCCAATCTCCCGGTGATTGGCCCAAAGGAGAGGATAAAAGGGAATATAAATAAACAAAGTTAACCGGTCAGCTTTCATGGCTAAGGTGGGACTAGAACTCCCAGCTTCTAGGAATTCTAGTCCAGCACCTTAATCCATACTGCCTCTCAACGATGCAGGAATTGGGAAGTGCAGAAGGATAATCAAGGCGGGACAAACAGCAGTGCAGATGGGGGCTTTAAAAAGGGGGGGATGGAGACCACCCCAACATACACACATCTAGGCTGGGGGGGGCAGCACAGGGAAATGCAACCAGCCCCTTCCTTCAGGGTGCCCCCTCCCTGCTCCCAGGAACTTGCTTGTTTCACCAACAGCGAAAGAGTCAGCCTGTCAGTTTTTCTGTTTTCCGACTTCTCAGTCCTTGGCACAAGTCCTCATTTTTTTATGTAACTGATATAATCACTTAATACTCGCTCGGGAACATGCAGAGAATCGCACAAACACACACGCCCGCGTACGCATGCGCACCAGCTTGTTATATCAATCGCCCTAAGAGGCTTTGAGAGGCGGCTGGGGGCCCTGTGGGCGATCACCATGGAGGGTGAACACACTGGACACCTCGCTCTGGGTCTCTCTTTCTCCCTGCTTTCCAGTTGTTCCTCTTCCAGGTGTGACCGCCTCCCCCCCCCCCAAAAAAAGCCACAGGGTGGAGCTGCAGCTGGGAAAGGCTGAGGACGGGCCACCTTGAGGCTCGGCATCCCGCCCAAAGGCCCAGCGCATATTATTTCCTCTTCACCCTTTCCTCAGGCTGGCATGGACAGACATTTCAGCAGTGGCTGTTGTCCCCATCTTTTGCCAAGTGACCCTCAGGTTGCCGAGCTAGAAAGAAATTCCTGAAGAGGGGCACCAGCACAAGTCCAAAAGTTTCGGGAGACCAAAATCTCTGGTTCCGGTGACCAACCCAGATTGGATCCTGCAACATTCAGTTTCCCTTAACTCAAGAACACTGAGAGCCCCGGGCTGTTCAGGAAGGTGATGGCACTGATGGCCATTAACCCAACGTTTAATCACGCCTGACCTCACCTGGACACAGTACAATTAGGCCACTGGGCCATGCCCTCGCTGACCCAGGTACCACGGCCATTCCACCTGGCTGTGTTCCTGAGGAGATGAGGGCATTGCATGCCCGGAGCATGCCAAGGGTGGGTTGGAAAAAAACAACCCAGGTGTGTTTGGAAGGGATGGAAAAATGGGAGGGTACAGAGGGCAAGGTGCCTGGAAAATGAAATGGGGCTGAGAATATTTGGATTTTTCGAGTTGCACAACTGCTGAGGTTGCAGAGGAGACTTCTGTGCAGCCAGGAGCGGGAAGCCAAATGGTGGATGAACTGCCAATCAACACCCCCCCCACACACACCCTTAATAAAAATTACCTGCTAACAGATTTAACAATTTAGCAAACAGAGGCCAAACTGGGCAGGACAAGAGAGGTCATAGATTGTGTGAAGGCTGGTTTTAAGATAATGTCTGGCCTCTATATCGCTACTTCAAGAAATCTCTCTCTTTCATGTTGATTTTTGTTCATTCACCTTTCAGTGCTGGTTGCATCAAATGAAGGCTTAAACACCCCCCACCCCGCATTTTCCTAGTTCCATGAAAATGCAGAGCCCCTTGCCCAAAATTGGAAGAATGATAAGATACTAATAGAGGGGAAAATAATTGAAAAAGTATTTGGATGTGCAGAAGTGAATAGAATGACACTAGAAATTAAGAAAAGAAGAAGAAGAATCTGAATATTATATGGTATGGGATTTGTTTTACCAATGGATAGAACATAGAATAAACTAAAAGGGACTAGAGGTAATTAGAGGAATTAATGGAAAAGGTATACTGGATTTCATTTGTACTATGTATATATGGGAACGCAATTGTTGTTAAGTTGAATAAGAATAATATTAATAATGATTAAGTAATTTGAAATATGTACCTAATCAATGCACGGTTGAAATGGAATAGATTTTGTGTGTGTGTGTGTGTAGCACATACACATCACACATATGATGATATATATATTTATATTATAAGAAAAACAAATATATATATATATATATGTTTTTTTTTAAGTTTTCGCGGGTACTTACATGTGTGCTGTTCAGCTTCCTTCGGGTATTATCCCACGTCATTGTAGTGCTTTAAATTGTAGCAACGTTTCAGCAGAATCTCCATCTGCCATCATCAGGCTTCTGTATTGAGTTCGTATATTGCATTTATATAATACAATATATATAGTTCACATATTTATTGAGTACGAACTCAATACAGAAGCCTGATGATGGCAGATGAGATTCTGCTGAAACGTTGCTACAACTTTAAAGCACTTTACAATGACGTGGGATAATACCCGAAGGAAGCTGAACAGCACACATGTAAGTACCTGCGAAAACTTAAAAAAACAAACACACACACACACATATAGACATATATAAAAAAAAACACACACACGCATATAAAACAAAAGAAAAGAAAAAGAAAATGCACAGCCCCCTTCCACCCCGCAACCCAATTCAAATTGTGGCGACTCTTACCGGATTCTCCTTGCTGAGGAGGTCTGTCTGGCTGTCAGTCCACTCCCACTGCTGAACGGAGGAACGGCTAGTGGGGCGCAGGGATGGGGTGATGACCTCCGGCGTGGAGCCGTGCATGCCAGAGCCTGGGGAGCGCCCCCCTTTCCGGCTGTAGGACTCCAAGTAATCCTGGACATAATCCGAGTGTCTGCTGGGCTGGTAAAATCCTTGGATGCTGCAGAGCTCTTGTCGGGGACGGGCAATGAAGGGGCTGCGGGTGGAGGTGGAAGGGTAGGGGTCTGAGGACAGGTGCATGGAAGAGAGATCCCGTGCCAAGTCGGAATGGCTGCTAGACTTCTTGCGTCCCAGCGGGGTGGAGCCATAGCTGGTCGAGGGCCCGTTCGCAAAGGAGTAGGTGGCCCCTCCACTCAGCCCTCCAGAGGGTCTCACGGGGACCCGGCTATACCCAGGGCTCAGCCTGGTGCCCGAGTCCGGGCGCTGGAGCAGCCTCCCTCCCCCATCGAAGTTCAAGGAAGAGGAGGCGGTGGCCCCCGACGTCCGCAGGTGGGTAGAAGTCAAGTAGCTGGAAGGAGTGGTGGGCTTGTAGTTGAGCTTCTCTTTGTCTGAGTAAGAGGAGGAGAGTTTCGACGAGTAGGAGGAATAGGTGGCATAGCTGGTGGAGGCTTTGCTGCAAGGCAAGGTGTCCGAGTAGCGGGGAGAATCCACATAGCGCTTCAAGGTGGAAGAGAGCTGGGACATCCTGAGGGAGGGGGCGCTGGGGGAGATGCGGGTGGCATTGACTGAAAGAGAGCAAAAGCAGGAACCAGTTAGCTGGAGGGGCTGGCACAAAGGGGGTCCTTGACCCCCTCCAGGGTCAGCAGAAAAGAAAGAACCAATGGCCTTCCAACAATGGTTGGCCAATGGATTCTTCATGGCATGTCATTGATTGAATCCACAAAGTCAACTGGGAACATCTTCTAGCCAGCAGGCATGATCCAAGAAGCCAAGAAGGGTTGACTCTGGTCAGTTCTTGGGAGAAGCATCTGGTATGGGGGGACCAGGACTGCTGACTGGATTGGGAGGTCAACCTCCCATCTTTGCCCAAGTTGAGCCAGCCCACCACTGTATCATACCCAGAAGATGGCAAGAAGATTGTGAATCTGTCTACAAAAGTTGCTAGAAGTTGGGCTCAACTTCAAGCAGGCATGACTTGGTTCCAGGACCTGGATTTCAAGCAGGGGTGGGATTCTACTGGTTCACACCTATTCTATAGAACTGGCTGTTGACATTCTAAGTAGTTTGGAGATCCGGTTGTTAGAAGAAATTACTGGGCTAATCCTGTAAGGAAGGCAGGAAGGAAACATTCTGGGGTTGCTTACAGAAACTGCCTCTCCGTTAACCCTTATTACATTCTGGCCAGGACTAGACTTCCTGTCTCTGGAACTTCTCTGGAGTTTTTTTCCCCTCCTTTGCTGGTACTTTGCTTGTGTGGAGGNAAGCCACACCCACATAACCAGTTGTTAAAAATTTGAATCCCACCCTTGATTTCAAGTCTTGAGATGGAAAGAGGTCGTCCCAAACACTTCCAGGTGATTGCCAAGAAAACCACCCACAGATGTGTCCAGATAATTTTCTTGGAGGCCACAATCATATCTGGCAGGAAGTGATCATCCAGGGTGGTGACTTGGCTTCCAAGTCCATTCTACTTAGATGGTCTCCCATTTGAGCCAAGACAGCTATTACTAGGGTTATTACTATTACTGCTATATCATGATCATCATTATTATCAAAACATAAAAACACCACTGACAGAATAGAAAATAAGATAGTGGTTAAATAGGGAGGAAAAGAGCTGGATAATAGAAAAACAGAGTGGGAACGGACCTTGGAGGTCTTCTAGTCTAACCCCCTACTTAGATAGAAAACCCTATTCCTATGGCTGTCCAATCATCTCTTCTTAAAACTCTCCAGTGGTGGAGAAGGGAGGGAGGGAAGGAAGGAAGGAAGAAAGAAAGAGAAAGAAAGAATAGCAGAATAATAGATTTAGAAAGGGATCTTGGAGGTCTTCTAGTCCAGCCCCTTACTCAGGCAGGAAACCCTCTAGCATTTCAGACAAATGGCTGTCCAATCATCTCTCCTGAAAAACTTCCAGTGTTGGAGCATCCACAACTTCTGGAGGCAAGTTGTTCCACTAATTTAATGTAATCATTGATACAATTATTAAATTAAGTGCGACAAAAAAGGCGGCAGAGAGAGAGAAAGATCCATATAATAATTATTGGCATTGATATCAAGTTAACCCAATCTTTCAGCAAATTAAATCTAGACCAGATAGGTGCCTTTTGCTTCAGCTTCTCATTTCTGGAACACACAAGCCTTTTCGAAAACAGATAATGGACCCATCTCCTGAATCTCTTCCTTAGTATCACGAAGGCAAATTTCTTCCCGTTCCCATAAAAAACATGGGTTTTAATTCAGCTGGAGCCCTTCACACCGTCGATTCTACGAGTGCCCCCTCTCAGCCCACCTGTCCTCACAGAGATATTCTGTCTCCTCCCTCCAGATGCCCTGTGCTCCCATCATTCTCCCACGATGAGAGTTGTAGTCCCACATCTGAAGAGTTCAACTCTTTTAGCCAGCTTTTGGAAGAATCCGAATCGGAAGCGTGGGGAGGAGACACGAAGGCCACTCCTGCCTCCTGCTGGCAAAACAATGGCATCTTGCAAAGAGACGGGTAGCTAAGAATGCTAGAATAATGTACATCGGTGCTGGGTTCGCGCAAGTTCAACTAAAGTGGGTCAAAGCAGCCAAGACATGTTTTAAAAATCATTGGACACACAACCATGTGAAGCCACAGCTGCCGGTGGTTTAACTGGGGTTGACCTTCATATGCATCTTCTTAGGTTCTTCCTTATGGACCTAGGATATTGTCACATATCGGATACGTGAGGATCCAAGAGTGGGGCCTTTTGCTGTTGATGGAAGAAAATTTTGTCAATACACAGGTTTTCTAAATATCCGCGAAGATTTTTTGGGGGTATTATGATTGGTCGCACAGCCAGATGTTTAGACTAGATTTTGGCATTTTTGTCTACCTACTGAGTCCTTTCCAAGGAGCTGGGATAGACAGATGTTGTTTTTCAATGGCCTTGGTGCAGGATGTAAGCTGTTTCAACTAAAGCTGCCTTTTGCAGTTGACTGATGGTGATTTTGTCAATGCCAAATAGGAAACCCTATTCCTATGGCTGTCCAATCAAGGGACAGATGTTTTGGGACTTTACTCATGGCTCCTATAACTATAAAACTTTTTTTTTGCCACAGTTGTTCCATTTTTATTTGCAGCTCTTTGTGATTTTTCTCCAGTTCTTTCTCTTTAAAAAAAAATTAAAAAACCTTTATTAAGATTAAAATATTAAAATACAAATATGTCTATAAAGAAAATAAAGAAAAGCTTTATGTCTTATTTCTAACCTTTCACATTCCTACTATCTATCCATTGATACCAGTTATCCCAAACTGAATAATATTCCGAGTCTTCCTTGTTTTTAATTCTATAGTGACTTTGTCCATTTCTGCACACTCAAAATTTTTACAGATTATCAGACAATCTATTGGTATGGTAGCCATTTTCCAAGCTTGTGCTAGTGCAATTCTTGCTGCTGTGATAATATGTATAATCAAGTATTTAATCTTTTTGGGGTATTTTCCCTTAATGATCCCAAAGAGAAACAATTCAGGCTTCAATTCTATTCAACAGTGGGTGCAGTTCTTTCTCTTCTATTCTGGTGTCTCCAGTTACAGCAACATCATCAACTCCTCCTCCTCCTCCTCCTCCTCCTCCTCCTCCTCCTCCTCCTCTCCTCCTCCCTTAAGATATTGTTTGGTGCTTCACCAGACACAACCTACAACTCTGAGGATACAATGGTGAACTAAATATGAAAAGTTGAAAGAAAGCTTTAGTGTTATCCTGGGATGGTCATGAAAAGGAAACATACCCATCTACCTTGGGGAGGAGGACACAAAACAAATGGGGCATTATATGATGCAATTCTAGATCCTTGTCTGGTCCTCTGGCTCAGGCGTAGAACTTCAGAAGCGAGAGTAAAATATGCGCATCTAGCAATGTGCAGGGAGACATTCATTGACCATAAGGCATCTTACTGGATCCGTCTTAAGAGATGGGCTAGCTGTGAGTCCAGTTTCCATATACAGCCATGTCTCTGGAATATTATCCTGGACAGTAAATCCTTCTGTTGTAGGTACTGTTATCTCCAAAAGTTGGAGGTATCTGACCTGGATTAGAAGTTCATTTAGCTACCAAGGTCCAATAAAGACTAATAAGCAAATTCTCATAGACCATAGAATAATAGAGTTGTAAGGGACCAAGAAGGTCTTCTAGTCCAACCCCCTGCTCAAGCAAGAGACCCTATTCCAGACAAATGGTTGTCCAATCTCTTCTTCAAAACCTCGAGTGTGGGAACATAAACAACTTCTGGAGGCGAGTTGTCCCACTGATGAATTGTTCTCATTGACAGGAAATTTCTCCTTAGTTCTCAGTTGGTTGTCTCCTTGGTTAGTTTCCATCTGCTGTTTTTCATCTTGCCTTTTGGTGCTTTGGGAATAGTTTGACCCTCCCTTTGTCTTTGTAGGACCCCATCAAATATTGGAAGACTGCTATCATGTCTCTCCTAGTCCTTTTAAAAAAGAATGGAATAACAGAGTTGGAAGGGACCTTGGAGGTCTTCTAGTCCAACCCCCTGCTTAGGCAGGAAACCCTTAACCACTTTAGACAAATGGCTGTCCAATCATCTCTCCTTAAAAACTTCTAGTGTTGGAGCATCCACACCTTCTGGAGGCAAGTTGTTTCATTGATTAATTGTTCTCACTGTCAGGAAATTTCTCCTGAGTTCTAGGTTGCTTCTCTCCTTGATGAGTTTCCACCCATTGTTTCTTGTCCTGCCCTTAGATGCTTTGGAGAATAGACTCCCTTTTCTTTGGGGCAGCCTCTCAGATATTGGAAGACTGCTATCATGTCATCCCTCATCCTCCTTTTCATTAAATTTTCATTAGAATTCTCCATTCCAGAATTCACTCATTCGCCACTCCTCTACTCATTGCAGAAGACCTGATGCCACCAGACTCGAAATTCTAGACCTAGAAAACCTAGCATTACGCCACCTTCGGTCTGATCTCAGTATAGTATATAAAATCATACACTGCAATGTCCTACCTGTCAATGAATACTTCAGCTTCAACCACAACAATACACAGGCACACAATAGATACAAACTCAAGGTAAACGGCACCAAACTTGGTTGCAGGAAATACGACTTCAGCAACAGAGGGGTCAATGTCTGGAATACTTTACCTGACTCTGTGATTTCTTCCCCAAACCCCAAAAACTTTAACCTCAGACTGTCCACTATTGACGTCACCCCTTTCCTAAGAAGTCTGTAGGGGGCCTGCATAAGCGCGCCAACGTGCCTACCGCCCCTGTCCTATTGTTTCTTTTTATTTTTCTTATATGTATCCAATTCATGTATTCATAACTATGTCTATACTTACACCTGTAATCTTATTATCACTTGACAAAACAAATAAATAGACTAGACATATCCAACTCCTGTAAGCATTCTTCACATGTCAGATTCTGTGCTTTTAAAAAAGCTGGATCTTACACCATCCTTTCCCAACCAGACCTCCAGGTGTGCTGGGACCACACCTTTTCTCCTCCAGCTTCTCTGCCCTTTTACTCTTTCTGTAACCCCAATGAAAACCAGGAGAGGAAGAACCACCTGAATTCCTACCTGCCCGCCAACTCTTTTTAAAGCTTCAGCAATCCCAGCTGGGGAAAGAAGATGTTAATTCTTGCATGGAAAATCTGGGAACAGCCTGTTCTCCAAGGAGGAGGAGTCCTCTTTCAAACACACCTTTTGACACCTGGATAAAAGCTTTCTCCAGCTCACCTGCTCTGGATGCCTCCCGAGCAGCTCACCTTCTCACATGAGCCTTTGCTGCCACATGTGTGCGTAAGAGAGGCTGGGCAGGTCTCGTGGGAGCCCGTCACCACAGCAGTGGCACCTGATCGCCTGGGGTATCTGGGGGTCCAGCTTCAGAGCCTCCGGTAGCTTTCCAACCCCAGGGTTGTGATGTTCTCCTGCACACAATAAATGATGCACAAAGGCTGGCGTCTAGCGGCCTTTGGAAAGCAACACGCTCCTTCTTGCAAGCCTGCCTCTGCTGGATCTGAGCTCTTCAAGAATCTCAGAAGCTGGCTGGGTTGTTTAATTTTCAAACAAGCCTATAGTAAGGGCACAAGACCCCTGTTGGTCCTTTTTCACAAGGCTATTGGGTGAACCTGAAAATCCAGGGTGCCCCTGATGACCTTCCTGCTTCTGATGGGTTGGGTGAATGTGTCCTCTTGAAGCCCTGAGGCATCTTTCCACTCTGACCTGTCTGGGCTTTTTCTATTTTCTTGAAACTCAAAGCAGTCTATGCAGCCCTGTCTCTTCCTATTTCCCCCCACAGAACAATCCTACCAAGTAGGTTGGGCTGAGTGAGTGTGACCTCTCCTGGGTTGGAGGGATCCTTCTCTCTGCAGCCCAGAGGGGATTTTCCATCCTGCCCTTCACTGGTGTTTTTCTATTTTTTTGAAAACTCAATCCTTCAATGTGATCAGAAAAATCAAAATTCCTCTCCAGGCAAGGTTGACTTGTGAGAGCTCAAGGGCTCAAGCTGGGCAGTTTTCTTGGCAATCAACTAGAAGTAGTGGATGACGACTTCTTCTTCTTCTTCTTCTTCTTCTTCTTCTTCTTCTTCTTCTTCTTCTTCTTCTTCTTCTTCTTCTTCTTCCTCTTCCTCTTCCTCCTCCTCCTCCTCCTTCGGATCCTCTTTTGTCTATCAAGTTTTGGGATGCCCAATAGTCCCATTCCAGCTCTTTCTTACTCAATCAGAGCCATGATGTCCTACAAAGCCACCTGTCTTGCTTTTGTCTCTGGTTCAGCCAACCAAGGTCTCAACCAACAAGAGCCTTTCTTCTAGATGTCTGCTACTCAAGTCATCCCTACTGATGTTTACACAATGAAGACTCACTATCCATGTAGAATAACAAGGTAATTTCAAGACTGGAAGCCCTGAGGTTTGTAGAAACATCACAAAACTTCTTGGGGGAGGAAAACCTCAGGGGAACACCCCTCTGAAATAAGCCTTTGGGTGAAACCCTCTCTCAAAATTTAGTTGGGTCAAAATGTAGGGAGGTGTCACTGGGTTCACACACGATGCTAACCCTCAGATGTGCTGTATTGAGCTTTGGGCTGGCACAGTGTGTGAGTCCAACAAGCTGGGCCATCTTTTACAACTAAGCCCAGCTTAGCATCATAAGTGACTCAAAATCATGGGAGTCCAGGAAAAGGTAGGATAAGGTCATGCCTGCCATGACATAATTTGTCATCTGCCTGTTGCACATGACATAATCCATCCATTCCTGCAATGAGATCATGATCAACACAGCATTGTTCCTTTCTTCCTTCCCCTTCCAGATTCCCGATTCCTCTAAACAAGGATTATGGAATTGGTTGCCCTCTACCAAACACTCAAGAGCATCCCTCACCACTGTGGGGGACCAGCTGAGATGTTGAGAGGAAGGTAGATCAGCAAAAACGAGTGATTCTCCTCCCTTCTCGCAGGATTGGTGTTACCTAGTTGGATCATGAAACATCTGCAAGACAAATCAAGAATATTTGTAGTTCGAGGTTGAATTGTGGGCTCCTTGGTAAGCTCTGAGCTTGGTGATTTTCTTGCAGACATCTCATGACCCAACTAGGTAACATCATCAGTGCGATCAGTGCAGCATTGATGATATTACCTCGCTTGAAAATGAAACATCTGCAAGAATACAAGCAAACTAAGAGACCAACAAGGACCCTACAGTCCTCCTTTTCCTCCTCCTCCTCCTCTCCACTCCCTTCTAGCACTGATGATGTTCCCTAGTTGGGCCCTGAAATGTCTGGAAGGAAACCACCCAACTCAAAGAGCACCAAGGAGCCCACAGTTCAACTCTAAGCTACAAATATTCTCTTTTTCTTGGTACAAGAAAGATACTCAGCCTCACCAAACCATTCCCCATTTGATCAAAGGCCTCAGTCCACAACTTCTGAGGCCTTGTGTGAGGCTGGAAATGATGGTGCCTCCAGTCCAGCACCTTAGAGAAGCTGCTCTTGAGTTTCCAGCCAGAATGCTCGGGTTTCCTCATGAATCATTGATGCCAAGAGCTTGCTGTCACCACGGCTCCAGAAAAGGGCACTTTTTGTATCCTATGTTCAATTCAGGGCTCCGTAGAAATCTGGCAATTGGATCTCAAAGCAGAGGAGGAGGTGGGTTGCTGAGAAACTTTGCAGGCCTTCTTCCTTCCGCAAGAGCCTTTGCAACTTGAGAAGATTTCTTACGTGGAAGAATTTGCATTTAAAATGCCATAGTAACTATTTTTCATCCTGGGCCTTCCTGGCTTCTCCATAAACTGGGGAATCAACAGGGGCTGAACGCTTTCGAAGCACGTGAGATTGTTGGCCTCCTGATTTCTGACAGCCCTTTGCGCGTTCTTGGCTCAGGCACAGCAGCTTAGAGTTACTCAGCTTAGAGTCACTGTTCTTAGTTGTAAAATGGGGATAGGTTTGAATGTAAGTAGATACAGTATCATCTATATCAATAGTGCCCCATCTAAGCTGTATCACTCTGGGTGTCTCAGAAACAATAGGACAATAGAAAAGCACTAAAACAACAGAAAACAAACAATTTCCAAACAATTAAAACAATACCGCAAAACCCATAGCTGGGTTAGCCGAACATTCATCAACAATGATCAATACCACCACTGACAGGCTCCACCACACCCTAGCTATCTACATCTGATGGCCAAACCACAATTGTTAGTGCGTATGTGTGTGCGTGCATATGCGTGTATGTGGAGATGAAGTGGGGAAGCAAAACGAAAGGAAAGGGAAGGAAAGAAGTAAAGAAGGAAGGAAAAGATAGAGAATGAAGGGAGAGAGGGGGAAGGAAGGAAGTAAAGAAGGAAAAGATAGAGAATGAAGGGAGAGGGGGAGGAAGGGGGAAGGAAGGAAGGAAGGAAAGAAGGAAGGAAGGAAAAGATAGAGAAGGAAGGGAGAGAGGGAGGGAGGGGGAAGGAAAGAGGGAAGAAAAAGATAGAGAATGAAGGGAGAGAGAAGGAGGGGAAAGGAAGTAAGGAAAGAACGAAAGAAGGAAGGAAAAGAGAGAAGGAAGGGAGAGAAGGAGGAAGAAGGAAGAAAAGGAAGGAAGGAAAAGAGGGATGGGAGAGAGAGAGGGAGGGAGAAGGAAGGAAGGAAAGAAGGAAGGAAAAGTTAGAGAATGAAGAGAGGGAGGGAGGGAGAAGGAAGGAAAGAAGGAAAGGAAGGAAAAGTTAGAGAATGAAGGGAGAGAGGGAGGGAGAAGGAAGGAAAGAAGGAAAGGAAGGAAAAGTTAGAGAATGAAGGGAGAGAGGGAGGGAGAAGGAAGGAAAGAAGGAAAGGAAGGAAAAGATAGAGAAGGGAGAGAGGGAGGGCGAAGGGAAGGAAAGAAGGAAGGGAGGGAGAAAAGAAAGAAGAGGAGAAGAGAAGAGAAGGGAAAAGCAGACACATTAAACTTAGAAGGAAGCATAGAAGGAAGAGAAGAAAAGTGGCAGACACAATCATGGGCACAAAATGGAGAGAGGAAAACAGGCAATCAGTTTTAGACTAACCCAGCTGGAAGCCGCCCTCCTCGACACGCCAGCCGATCCCCAGATCACCTCACCCTTCCTCCAACGTGCCTTGGATCAAACCCGAGAGGGAGATCCATCCAAACCCTCTTGGAACTCCTTTGGGTTCAGGGCTAAAGTTTCACTCCCAGATCCTTCCAAAACATGTTAAACCATCAGAAGGTCCCCAAACACAGCACAAGCAGGCGGAGGAGGCCCTCCCCTCCCCTCTGGGACACAGCAACCAAGCCCCTTCCCCCTGGGCCAAGCCCTCTTCCAAGGTGGCACAGAGCCCGGTCCTCTTGCTGGGTGGAAGAGACCAAGTTCAACCAAGTTCAGCTAGGCAGAAACCTTCCGCAGCTCCCGAGACAAGCCACGGTCCCGCAGAGCTTACCTGATCCCCTTCCAGCCCCCAGTCAGGGGAGGGCTGTTCCCCACCAGTTTCTGCACCCCAAGAGAAACTCTCTACCGGGAGGAAGTGCCAAACTGACCCAACGGGACTTAGCCAGCCCTGGAGAAGTTCGGCCTCTTTGGTTGGCAGCTGCTTGGCTTCTCTCCTCTCCTCCAGCCTGGTTTCCTGAGGCTCACATGGCGGAGGTTTGCCGGTTGCTGAGGAAACAGCCCTTTGAGAGGTGACCGGCCGAAAGTTTCTGGGTTGGCTGGGTGCTTTGGCTGGGCTCCAGCTGGCCTTCAGCAGGCGGTGTTGGAGAAACAAGCAAGGGCCGCAAGAAGGAGGTGGCAGCTGAGGGGTGAGATGAGCTGGCCCGCAAACAGAGCCTCCTTCCCAGGTGGGACAGTGTGGGCAGGATGGGGTGTCTGTCAGGGATAACCCAAAGGTGCTTTTTTCCCCAAGAGGCAACTGGACTTTTGGGGGTTTTCTTTGAAGATGTTTTGTTACTCATCCAAGAAGCTTCTTCAGCTCTGAGTGGATGGTGGAGAAGGAACGAAGGAAGTGAGAAAGGGAGGGAAGCAGGAAGGAAGGAGAGAGGGAGAAAAGAAGGAAGAAATGGACGTCTATGGAGATCGTCCATTCTCCAGGTCATGGTTATCACAAAGATGCTTTTTTCAAGAGGCAATTGGACTTTCTGGGTTTTTATTGAAGATAGTTTTACTTCTCCTGCAAGAAGCTTCTTCAACTCTGACTGGATGCCGGGGAAGGGAAGGATTTATATTCCTTGCAGACAGCTGGTCATTTGCATCCTTTTAGAGGGTCACTGAGATCACTTGGAGGTTTATCTTGTCCTCAGGGTCACCTGAGTGGTGCAAATGGGTGTGGAGCTATCTGCAAGGAGTACAAATCCTTCCATTCCATCCACTCTGCTCATTCTGAGCAACTAATTTCTGTTTTTTTTTGCAACCCCTGTCCTGCCCACCTCCAGGAGATAAATTGAATCAACCAGGTTTCAAGTGGCATTGTCATGCTCCTGTCAGAGTCTGAATCCAAGGAGGAAGACAAACAGCTGGCAGGGAGCAGAAGTGTGCCTCCGTTGGCTGTGGAGGAAAGTGGGGAGGGCAAAGTCTGGCTGGGCAGAGCAGGGAAGAGGTAGAACAAGGGAGAGGGAATTCAGAGGAAGACCCAGGCCCACCCACTCTTCACCCCAGGGCACCCAGGGAGGAACAGAGAAGAGAGCAATGTGGGTTGCATGGCTTATGGGGAAGGAAAGGGCCCTGATTCCCTTGATTAGCCACAGTTGGGAAGAGAGTTTAAAAGAGATGCAAGCTGAAAGCGGCATCTGTTGGGAACAAACATGAGTTTATCTTTCTGTACTTTGGTTATCTGCATTCCTAGCATCCTCCTAAATGGGTTGATTTACTGCTGTTCCTTCACATCTGGAATTCCTTCTCTTGCCCTGCTGGATTAATTACCTCATTTTGCATTGTTTGGATTTACAGTTAGTTTTTGGTGACCACGTTTTGGACTTGATTCTCTGCAGCCAAAGCCTATTCCTGGGAGAGTTTTTCTCCAGTCATAAGGTAATCAGGGCATTGGGGGCAAAGTTGGAGCTAAAAAAGGAATTCCTACTGATTATCTGACTGTGTTGCCTTTGTGCCATGTCCCTTTTTCCCCCCATCACAGGCATTATGGTTTGCATGCCCAAACGTGATGCCATAGAACATCACAGGTAGCCCCTTTTGATTTCGGAAAGGCATTGCAAAATATGAGTCATTTCATTCGTTACTTATTTCATTGGTTGTTTGTATTTATAATTATTAGTTTCAGAATTAGTTGGTCGTAAAATGTACTTGTTGGAAAAGAAAAAGCTACCAGACTCTTGATTTTTAGCCAAGATGGATTAAGATGGCTACAGTGTCAGCAAATCTTCAGGATGTCTTCTATCAAGAGTTGAGTGTCGAATGTACCCTCAAAAGTCATTAAGTATAAAACCCTGTTGACGAAAGACACTCAAAGGTGAACAGAATGTGGTATGTCAGGACCAAAGCAATCCAATTATGGTTTAGCATATCACAACAAGCCAACCAGGGTTGGATACCACAGCCAATATAGGATGGTTGCACAAACCAGAATGCTTCCAGGCCCTGTACAATTGTGGGAAAGTGAACTCTAAGCTCTTTGTTTTGTTCCTCACAACCTGTTTTGACAACTTGAGAAAATCTTCCTCCAGAATGCAAATGGCCCTCAAAATAGCAAACCACGTCTTAGACCAGTGCTCTCCAAAACCTCATAAATTACCCCAAATTCAGTAACAATAGTTTTTTCCAGGGACATATAAACAGACTTAATTTCACCACATGTACTGAAATACTCGAAAATCTGCCAAAGTATCCCTACAAAGACGAAAATCGATGAAATACCAATACTAATTTGTTGAAATGACCCAAAGATCATTCAAGGGTGCTGTTTTTATCATTCAGGTATTTCTCAAGTTACATCCCTTTGTTCAGCGACCGTCCGAAGGTATGACGGTGTTGAAGGAAGGGACTTAACAACCTCAAAGTTTGATCAGACTTTGGGATAAGCAAGAGGTTTCGGCAACAAAGGAAAACAATTAAGCATTGTTTCTTTCTTTTTTCCTCCCCTTGCCTTGAGGTAGACCAAAAGAGTGGATTTGGGCCTTTTGGCGTTCCCAAATGGCTTTACTTACCACTGGAGGACATGGCTCCTTCGTTGACTCGAGAGGAAGCTTCTTCAGGGTTGGAGTTTGCTCATAACCCATCCTTAGCCAAGTCACTCAAGTACATGTTGCACGCACAATTAGCACAGCAGGATATAATTAAGTGGGATGGAATTTGGCATGAGTAACCAAGCCACCACCTCAGAGGCTCACGCCAACAGGTCATCGGTTTAGCAATGCTTACCAAATACCTGTAAATATATATAGGAGCCAATCCCTCCTTTTGCAACGCCGGTGTGTGCGAATGCATTAGCACAAATTGTGGTGTGGTGGTTGCTGGAGGCAGGCAGACAGGAGGTTGGGTCTGCTCGTAGATTTCACTCATCACCTCTCTTTCACCAAGACCATCAATCCTTAGCTGACCACATGACAAGTCACCCACGAGATAAGTCTAGCTTTGCCTCCTTAAAAGAGGCTGGGGAATTCTGGGAGTTGAAGTCCACACACCACCAAGTTAAGTAGGTTGAGAAAGACTGTGGGCTCTAGAGGGTGGTGGATCCTAGTTTTACAAAGGACTTTACAAAGGGTGTTGCACAAAGGTAGCCCTTCCAATCGGAGCCCCGAGGAAACAAAGCAAAGTAGAACAAGATGAAGGAAGAGTCGTAAGATACAAGGAGAAGATTTGTCTTGCACAAAGAGACCCCATTTTTACTTCCCGGAGTAGTGGCGGAGATGTGGTCAGGATTCTATCCCTTCTCTGCCCTCTAGTTCAGATTGTTACAATCTGTTCCTTGCTCCCTGCAACCTGCCAAAGGGCCCATCTCTTGACTCTACTGCCTTTTGGATGAAATAGATTCCAACTTATTTGGTGCTGACCATGCTTTGCACAACCAAAACAACCCCACAATGGTGGGTTTGGCCACCTTCATCTCTGGCAAGCCTGACCTCTCAAGGCCAGCTCCAAGGAAGCCCATAAAACCTGTAATTCTCTCCCTCCCCCCTTGTCCCCCCTCCCAAAGCCCTCAGAGAATGCTCACCGTTTGTGTCTGCCACTTCTACAAGAGCTCAAGTTCCTTGTGATGTTAGAAGCAAAGTGGCATCATCTCACAATGGGTGCCTGGAACTGTGGGAGACACAGAGAGAGCTCGGTGAATCACACACACACACACACACACACACACAAACATGGGACACACCCGTGGGAACTCAGGTGCAAGTAGGCAGGGAAGGAGGGAGGAACCTTGGTGGAGGAAGAACACAGCGCGGCATGGGGAAACAGCCCGGGGCACGAGGAGAAGACCGCCTCAGATGCAGAATCTGGGGTGTCCTCTTTCTCCCGGGCCTGGCATGCATCAGAAGCCTTACAATAAGCCTGCGCCGCCTTCCAAGGGCTCCAGAGAGCTTGCGGTTTGCAGGGATGCTGCTGACTCCTTGGCAGGACCAAGGTGGGGCCGCTGAAGCAACCCAGAAAGGAAGGACGCGGCTCAGCAAGGATGCCGGAAAAGGAAGGGCCAGGAGGGGAATCCAACCATGCAAGAGGGACCTCAAATCGTGTTGCATCCCTCCCAGGTTTGGTGCCATTGGACTAGGCGCTGTTCCCTGGGCATGAAAGCCAGCTGGGTGACTTGGGGTCAGCCCTTCTGTCTCAGCCCCAGACTGAGAAGTGGGAAAAAACTTCCCTGGAAGGATGGAAAGAAGAAGTGGTATTCAGCCGGTTCAGACTAATTCTGGAGAACCGGTAGTAGAAATTTTGAGTAGTTTGGACAACCGGCTACTACCACCTCCCACTGGCCCCGCCAACCCCATCTCTTCTCTGCCTCCCATTGAGTCCCAGCTGATTGGCTGGGTCTCCTTTGGTTGCCCTGCANCCCAGCTGATTGGCTGGGTCTCCTTTGGTTGCCCTGCACAGGAGAACGGAGCTGGAAAGCAGGTTAGTGGAGTGGGTGGGCAAAGAAGGGGAATTTTGCAGTAATCTTCCCCTGCCACACTCATCAAGTCACGCTCACCAAGCCACGCCACAGAACCAGTAGTGAAAATATTTGAATCCCACCACTGATGGAAAGCCACTTCTGAAGACATTGCCCAATTCACGGGGCCACCAGGAACCCAGCGCAACAACACAACAACATCCCTTCCCAAAATACATAATTTCACCCCCATTCTTCTACTTAGTGTCTAGTACTTGGACAAAAACCCAGCTCATAGTAAATGATGGGTTCCTTTAATGTTCACTGTTTGCTTAACCACCACGGTGTTCGTTTAATGACCGCCACAGTCACTGAATACTCACCACGAAAAAAAAAAGTTGGGTTGGAGTTACACGATGATCCACTTACCGACCTCCATAAGTTATGAAGGTAACTGAACCTGCAATGGCAGCCTCAATTAAATTGACTACCTGCAATGCAGCCCTGATCACCTGCAAAGCATGTTCGAGAAGCTCAGAGTCGCCTTGAGCCATGAAATGACAGCAAATACATGAATGACGACAACAACAATAATGGAGGGACTCATCAAAGAAACCCCCAAAACAGGACTTTGCAACTGTCCCTGTCGTAGCTGCTCTACAACAGGTCCAAAAACCCAAAGCCAGAGACCAGGCAAAGCCACTCTACTTAGCTTCCCACTTTAGCACTTACAATAACCAAGGTTTCATTTGGAGAGTCGGGTTAAGTGTCTGGGTTCCAAGAAACATACCCAATGGAATCAGAACTCCAAGGCAGGCATCTTCCTCAAAGAATAGATTTATTTTAGGCATGTCGGATTGGCACATCTGGGTACCTAGTGTCAGATTGGCACCTGACTCTAACCACCCCCCCTGAGGTACCCCCAGTTAAAAGTAAATTTTTTCTCTCCCCTGCTCATGTCGCCCATCATGGGATGCAATCAGGCCACCATCCAAGGGTCAGTTGGTCTCAGATCCCAACTCCTTAGCACCTGGTGGGAAAGCCCTTGGTTCTCAGAGGAAGGAATTTTATTTTATTTCGGCTACAATCCAGAGGTGGTATTCAGATGGTTCTGACCGGTTCTCAAGAACCGGTAGCGGAAATTTTGAGTACTTTGGTGAACCGGCAAATCGCACCTCTGACTGGCCCCGCCAACCCCATCTATTCTCTGCCTCCCATTGAATCCCAGCTGATTGGCTGGGTCTTCTTTGGTTGCCCTGCACAGGAGAACGGAGCTGAAATGCAGATTAGTGGGGTGGGGAGGGAAGGGGAATTTTGCAGTATATCCTTCCCTTGCCACGCCCACCAAGCCATGCCTACCAAGCTTACAGAACCAGTAGTAAAAAAATTAGAATCCCACCACTGCCACAATCCCCCAGCTATCTTTACCTCCCCTCCCGTTCCCATGCCTCAACTCATCTCCGCTGAAGGTGCCTGGAAAATGGCTTCAGGGCTGGCACCCACCTCAGACACATACAATAAGCGAGCGAGAGATTTCTACTCCTCTACCGCGGGAGATCCTGGCTTTGGCTTCTCGTTGCAACCCAGGGCGTTCGGTCCACCGTGTTGAAGTTACACAACCATGCATTCTTGGTTGTTTTGCCAGAACAGTCAAACCTCCGACTTTTTCCTTGCTGCCAGGGATTTAGGGCCAAGCCGGCCCCGTAACTGGATCGCTGAGAGAGCTATTTTTAGTTCCAAACAGCTGTGGTGAGTCTCAGGTTGGACCAGGCTGGAGGAGGGGGGAGGATGGAGAGCCACAGCTGCTTCTCCGGCAGAATTCCTCCTGCATAAACAACCCTCCACTGATCCTTGGCTTCCGTCTTCACATTACAGTGAAGAAAAAGTGGTTTGGACACACAGATGGAAGGATGGAGAGGAATCCCTTCTGGGCAGAACAGATGGTTCTAGATCACCTGGTCCCTCCTTTTATGGCTTATGAACATTGTTAGGAGGACCAGGTTGCGCTCCCATGACTGTCCTTGCCCTCTAGCCAGAACGATGCTGACTGAGGATAACTGAAGTTGTAGTCCATGGGTGGGTGGCTTGGTGGAGGGGGTGGGGTCAGAGCTGGTCAAAACAATTCTAGAATATGGAAGGGGGATGGAAGAGCTAAGGATCTTGCCAACCGCAGCTCCCAGGATTCTCTGGGAGAAGCGATGGCAGTTAGATTGCTATAAAACTGATTCTATGCCCTGTTGTAATAGTAGACGAGAAAGAC
The DNA here is from genome assembly GCA_004320025.1 of Laticauda laticaudata. Taxonomy (NCBI): domain Eukaryota; kingdom Metazoa; phylum Chordata; class Lepidosauria; order Squamata; family Elapidae; genus Laticauda; species Laticauda laticaudata. Next base: position 27,854 of record BHFT01014112.1, read on the forward strand.
CTTGGGAGAGAATTTGAAGAGAGGGACCTCTTCAAAAAGAAGGGGTGGATAAGAGGGGGCTTAGCCCACAGTTGGATAATGAGTGGGGCAAAGGGTTCAGAAGAGACTCTCCCTAATTACTAGAGGGATAAAGGAGAGGAGGAGAATTGTACTTTCAGACTTGCAAGAGTCAAATAAAGGAGAATATTTGTAGCCCAGGGTTGAAATGAGGGGTCCTTGGTGCTCTCTGAGCTGGGTGGTTTTTCTTGTCGACGTTTCATGACCCAAACTAGGTTACATCATCAGGGCTGGTTAGAGTCACTAGCATTGATGATGTTACCTAGTTTGGGTCATGAAATGTCTGCAAGAAAACAATCAAGCTCAGAGAGCATTGAGAACCCCTCATTACAAGGTTCTGTCAATATCATCTTTACTATAGAATTGGCTCAACTGGTTGTGTTTTCTGTCTGGTCTACCTGGCAGGGCTGACATCCATCTCCAAAACCTGGCTCTAGATCAGCATGGTGATACTTTTGAGAAGCACAGGCATTTAGCCAAGGCCTACATGATCTGTTGTTTCACTGCACATCATACGGTAGAAGGCAAAGGATTTAAAAGTGTGGCTTGTGAGTCATTCACAGCCTTTTGAATAAATTTTAGCAGCTGGGGGCAACAATTTGTAGGCCCCGGGGAAGCTGCCCAGCAAGTCCACTGAGATATATGAAGGTTGGTCCATGAGCAGTTCTCTACCAAGAAAGGGAGGGAAAGAGGGAGGGAGGATGGAAGGAAGGAAGGAGATGGGAATGGAAGGAAGGAGATAAGAATGGAAGGAAGGAAGGAGATGGGAAAGGAAGGAAGGAAGGAAGGAAGGAGATGGGAATGAAAGGAAGGAGACAGGAATGGAAGGAAGGAAGGAGATGGGAAAGGAAGGAGGGAAGGAAGGGAAAGAGGGAGGGAGAGAGGGGGGAAGGAAGGGAGGAAAGGGAGGGAGGAAAGAGAAGAGAAGAGAAGAGAAAAGCAGGTACATTAAGATGGGAAAGGAAGGAAGGAAAGAAATGAGATACATTTAATACATTTACATATCTTGACATACCAGGCTATCTTGCATTTTATTTTCTTCCTTTTTTGACTCACTTGAGATGCTGGAATCCCCACATGAAAATACTTCAGCCTTCAGTCTAATGAATTCCTGCCCCAGACTTGTAACTGGAAACGGAGACTCCTGTTCCATGGAATTTTGAGTCTTATGTATTATACAATCTTTTTTTTTTTTAATTGGGAATTATACAAATTGATTTTTTTTTTTCCTGCCTCCAAATATGTAGCCTCTTTGAATCTATTAACCTTCGTCTCCTCTGCTTCTGGGCATCCTTCCTCAAACACATCCCTTATTTTATGTTCTTGTCTCAACAAGAAAACAATTTTTTTGCAGAAGTCTGACACGCATCCATTAGACTCTAACAACCGGACTGCAGGAAAATGGGCCGTCTAACACTCGTGATGAGGATTAAGAGCATCAACCTTATTCGTAACACCAACCTCTTTCCACACAGAGAAAAAACTAAACCAGAGCTACAAAAAAAAGAGAGTGTGTGTATTTGGTTTACAAAGCCCATAGTAACCTCAAATCACCTGGATTTCGCTCCTTGGTTGCTAATTGATTTGCCAAGGATACGTTTGGCCTATTCTTTAGTTGTGTTCACCCAAGATGTCATCATCCTGGTTACTGAATCAGCTCATGTGAGCAGTTTGGCACAGCACAACACAACAAAACACAATGAGCCCTAAACTAAACCAAGAGGCTGGGCTCGGACCATGAAGTCCATTTTGAGCAAACTCCAAACCGACCAAGTTCTGCTTGTCCCATGGAGAGAACTCAGAGTGATTTTGTTTAGCGCACGGTGCAAAGATGGGAAGTTTGTGATGCCTTGTTACTCTTTAGGCACTTCTCATTTGTGGCTGGGGGAAGTTGTCTCACCCAGGAGATCCAGGCCAGGCCAGTAAACATCCAGACACTGACCTTCATCACAATTCAGCTCATGCGTGGCATCTCCCAAGCAGAATATATTTTCTCCAGGAGCCACAAAGAAATCTTGAATTTGAAGCCCAAGTTTTGCAATTCTCCAGCTGGTAAATATTTTGTCCAAGGCTGCCTCTTCCTCCTTTCTCCATTTCCAAGGAGCTTCAAAAACAAAGGCTCCAGGCTGGCTTTGCTAATTGCCCAGCTTCCTGTAAACTCCACAACATCTCTCTCCCTGCCTATTCTCAGAAGTGAATTTGACAATTCTCCTCCCCTCCCCTTCCCTGGTAGCTCATCAGGATTTGAGGGGAAAAAAACAGTTCTCCGATCCCCACACCTGGGCCTCACTTTCTGAGAAAAAATGCTACCTAAGCAAAATAATCCTACTCAGTTTGGGGTAGGAGTGGGAGAAGGAAGACAGGAGGAAGGGAGCTGAGTCAATAGAATTGACTGGAAATCTTCCGTTTGCACGCTGCGCTAGGTAACAATTGGAGGTTACTCAAAGAAAGGACCTTGGCTATGGGGAAAGGAGGGATTGGGGGCACACAGAACAATCCCCATCTCCTTCTGCTCTGCCAAATTCTCAATTGGCCAATTTTTACTCCCATCTCTCCAGCCACTGATCTGTTCCCAAATATATACCCCAAATATCCCACATTGCAGAAAAGATGTTGAGACTTTGGGAAAAGTGCAGAGAAGAGCAAGTAAGATGATGATTAAAGGCCTGGAGAGTAAAATATATTGAAGAATGGTTGCAGGAATGGAGTTTGGCTGGTCTAGACAAAAGAAGGTCTAAGAGGGACATGATAGCAGTATTCCAGTATTTGAGGGGTTGCCACAAGGAAGAGGGGGTCAACTTATTCTCCAAAACATCCGAGAGCAGGACAAGAAACAATGGATGGAAACTAACCAAGGAGAGAAGCCAACTGAAATTAAGGAGAAACTTCCTAACAGTGAGGACAATGAACTAGGGGAACAGCCAGAAGTTGTAGGTGCTTCATCACTGGAGGCTTTCAAGAAGAGACTGAACAGCCACCTATATGAAATAGTATAGAAACTCCTGCTTGAGCAAGGGGTTGGACTAGAAGATCTCCAACTTCCCTCTCCAGTTCTATCCTGATTAATTGATTGAAATATATCTACCCAGGTCTACACTGAACTGTGCTCAAGATTCACACAGTCACTTGTCGTCCTTCATACTCTGCACACATCCTTCAGGGATGTTGATTGCACGTTCATCACCCTCAGTCAGCATATCCATGAGGAAGGCTGACTGGGAATGATGGGAGTGGTCATCCAATATATTCTGAGGGCAGCCAAAATCTTTGTGGGTCCTATTTGGGAGATCTTGAATGGTCCAGAAAAGTTGTTTCTAACACTCTTGCTCTTCTCTTCAAACAAGGGTTAAATTAATCAAGGTTCAGTCCATGATTGGGGCACCCAAAGTCTCAAAGAAGACCAGCAGAGCTCATCTGTATGAACCAATTAGCAGTCAGAAGACATGATGAAAACTCCTTAATTGTACAACACATGGACAGTGTTTACCGCAGTTTCCATTGGAAACTCTGAGCACCTTAGACAAGCTAAATCTACAATGTTAGAGAATTCCTGGAAGCTTCACCCTCAGGCAAAGCTGCCATCAACAGGCTCACAGAGATAAACAACATCTACATACCAATGAAAAGAGACAATCAAAAGGCCAAAAGAAAACCAAAAGACCACAAAACCTCCTCACCAGCAACAAACACAAAGATAAGGAGCCTAACACCAAGACCTCTAGACCAACAACTTCACAATTAAGAAACTCAGACAACTCAGACAAACAATCAAACAGTAAACAACTGCCTAATTAAGGAACTAGCAAGAAGAAACCAACACTCCCACCAAGAGTGAAAGGACAAGCCAGCTGTATGTAAACAGAGAGCACACACCACTCCCTTCTCCTGCTGATGATATTACCTAATTGGGTAATGCAACGTCTGCAAGAAAACAGCCAAGTTCTGGGAACACCAAACACTTTATACAAATGAAAACTCAGATAAACAGGGATTAACAACAAACAAATAACCAAGCAAAAAACCCTAATCAATGAACTGCTAAGGGAGGAAAAAACCACAGGTCCCCACCAACACTGCTGGGGCAATCAAAGGGAGCAAACCCCACTCCTTTCTAGCACCAATGACATCACCAAGTTGGGTCATGAAACGTCTTGCAAGAAGACAACCAGGCTGAGAGAGCACCGAGGACCCCACAGCCCCAAATCTCTCAGTCTTGTAGTTGAAACTCCAAGTGGAAGTAGCCAAGTCTTGGATCCATTGCCCATTTGGGTCTGATAATTGATGATCAGACCAATGGAAACGTTTGCATTTTGAGACCCTCCAGCTCTCCCACACCCGGCTAGTCGTCAAACACACCCCCTTTTCCTGCGCACCACTTCAGTGTGCACCCACCTGTGTGTAGAACGACAGACAGGCCCACGGAGCCGTGGCATGAAATTGAAGCCTGGGATGGGTGGGAGGGGGAGGCTCAGGTCAGCCTTGGCAAGCTGCTTTTTCTGCAGAGAGAGAAAGAGAGGGGAGTCGGGAAGAGAGAAATAGGAGAAGGGGCGAGAAAGAAGAGAAATTGATTAAAAGGCAGCAGGGCCGGTCCTGTTGGAGGAGGACGGAGTGGTGGCGGCAATGGGGTGGGCAGGAGAATCCGCAAAGCAGACCCTCCCAGGCAGAGAATGAAGTAGATGGGAAGGGACCTGGGTGTGTCTTAGCCTCGGCCTGAGAGATCCCTCGGCTCGGGTTACTTGCTGGATAAATATAGAGCTTTTATCTGACCTCGCTGGGCAATGCACGCATTCCAGCATTGGGGGATTTAAAGGGGCAGGAAAGGAGGATCCTGCCCCAAGCATATTCAGCAGGGTGGATCCCCTGTCCCAATGGAGAGTGGGGAAGGGGAAGACATTGGAGATCTGGAAGGGAAAAGAAAGGGGTGTGTAGGTAGGAGTACTTCAGATAGGAAGTTAAAGCAGGCCCCAGCATTCTTATAATAATGCAGTGGATTTCAGCCTAGGCAGCTGGGAAGCTGTATGGACATCAACTCCCAGAATTCCCAAGCCAGGTTGGGGAATTCTGGGAGTTGACGCCCATACAGCTTCCAGGTGTGTGGGTTGAGAAACACGGCCTTAACCAGGGGTGGGATTCAAATTTTTTTAACAACCGGTTTTGTGGGCATGGCTTAGGTGGTGGATGTGGCTTGGCAGTCATCTGACTGGCTGGGTGTGGCCAACTCAACATCACTCACATCGAGGCACGCATCTCCTTGCCTGGCCTCTCATGACTGTGGGGATGCTGCAGCAGTCGTAAGTGTGAAAAGTGGTCATAAGTCACTTTTTTCAGTGCCATTGTAACATTGAACAGTCCCTCCACACAAGCAAAGTACCAGCAAAGGAGGGGAAAAAAACTCCAGAGAAGTTCCTGAGACAGGAAGTCTAGTCCTGCCGAGAATGTAATAAGGGTTAACAGAGAGGCAGTTTCTGTAAGCAACCCCAGAATGTTTCCTTCCTGCCTTCCATACAGGATTAGACCAGTAATTTCTTCTCACAACCGGTTCTCCAAACTGCTTAGAATGTTAACAACCAGTTCCAGCGAATAGGTACGAACTGGTAGAACCCCACTCCTGGCCTTAACCCTTAAAGACTAGAAACTTGGAGGTTAAAAAAAAAAAAAGAAAGGTGGGATTCAGGGGAGGGCTGCTGGGGTTGGCAGGGGGTCAGGAGAGCCCCTAGCTAAGATCCTGTGCAGTTCAGAGAACCCCCAAATCCCACTCCTGGCTGGCCCTGTCCCCATGTGGCCCATTTTGGATGCAGATAAGTACAGGAGGCTCAGGGAGGGTAAAAACAGGCCTCCTAGAAGTTCGTAAAGGCTGGAAATGGATCCGTTCCCAGCTTCCAGAGAGCCTCAGGAGTCTGGGGGGGCTGTTTTTGCCCTCAAGGAAAGCCTCAGGAGTCTGGGAAGGGCAAACATGACCCTCCCACCATGGTGCAGGAGGCCAAGTAAGCCATGCGCACCATGACCACACCCACCGAGCCACCGAGAAGATAATAAATACCCTTTGCTAAAATTTTTGAAGCCCACCCCTGGGTGGCATCCACGGTACGTGGCACCTGCCTCCCCCAAATCCATTGTAAACTTTTATTTCCTCTGGTGTGTGCTAGAAAAGGAGCAACGTGAAATCGCGATGGCAATTATCTCTGCCATCTCCCAACGCTGCGTTCACACAGAGAGAATGAGGAAACGAGACAAGCCAGGACGCACCGCCTGGATTAACCTGTGTTTAACCATTGAGATAAGATCTCTTGGCCTCGGTTTGCCATTTGTGAAAATGGGCACTCAAGAAGCAGCCAGGCTTTGCAAGGTCATTTAAAAAAGTTAGGAGAAGGAAGAAACACTGCCTGTCCTGAACTCCAGCAGGAGTAAAGAAGTGAAAATCAGCCCAGAACTGCTGCCGATTGCAAATTCTGTCCCTTTCTTTGCTTCTTTTCAGCAGGTAAAGGAACCAGGGACATTTTTTTTTTTAAAAAAAAAGGAAGATTGGCTTAATTTCTAGTGTTCCCAGTCCTAGAAGGGGACCCAGGTGTAGCCTTTAAGAAGCAGGTGTAGCCTTGGTGTTAAAAAAAGAACACCAAAGGCCATGGTGGCACTGTGGTTCCAATGCAGTATTGCAGGCTGACTCTGCCCTCTGCCAGGAGTTCAATCCTGACTGGCTCAAAGTTGACTCAGCCTTCCGTCCTTCTGAGGTGGGTAAAATGAGGACTCAGATTGTTGGGGGAAGGAGGCTGACTCTGCGAGAGGCTGTAAAGGACTGTGAAGTGGTATATAAGTCTAAGGGGTATTGCTAGTTGTGATGTCTCCAGTTCAGATGGGACAACCAGGTTTAAATAGGTGTGCCTATTTAAGTTTGGTTTGGCCTTTTTCTGGTATCCCCAGTTCAGAAGAGATAACCAGTTTTAGCTAACCTGAACCAGGGAATTTAAAAACTGGCTGGAACCACATGAAACAAACAAATAAAAAAAAAAGGGGGGGGGATATAATTTATTTCAATTTAATTTTCTTCTGTTTAGCTCACTATAACTGATGAACCCTAGATACTTTAAACCAGGAGTGCCCAAACTTGGCAACTTTAAGACTCGTGGACTTCAACTCCCGGAATTCTGCAAGTCTTAAAAGTTTGCAGACCTCTGCTTTAAAAAAATATGCTGGTCACTTTAAAACTTTCAGCTGAGTACCTGGAAGGGGGAGGGGAGACAGCCCATGCAGTGTTGCTCCTGAGTTTTTAATCCCAGGTACATTTCCAGAAGGGGTGCAAAATCCCACTCCTACCTTCCCCCCCAAATATTTCCCGGGACAGCTCTCACAATGTGCGCCAAACACAAGACCACAGAACTGTGTGTCACTCAGGGCTGACCAGCTGGGATGACCTCTACCTTGGGGCCTCCTCTGCTCCAGGCCACAATCCTCAGGGTGGGGGTGACTCATCCCCAGAATGACAGCAGAGGCTTGGGGCAAAGTGAGATCATCCATTCCAGTTGCCTCCTACCCCACCTCCTTCTGATGCAGCAGTCCCTCCTTATGTAAAACAGGACATGAACACCAAGTTTGCTCCCATCCCCATAAGAAGGAAATAATTGGACTTTCGGTTTGGGCTTAAGCACTCTAGGGTCCCAGATTGCTAGTCTGGGGTCAAAGCAAGAAGCCTGGCACATGGGAGCACAGGGCTCCTGAGCAGGTGCAGAAGGCACTGCCAAAAAGCTGGGTATCTGAAAGACTTTTCCATAACTTTGGTTCCCCATCTTGGCCTCTTCTAGATACACCGGAGTCCATCTCCTCCCCCTACCTCAAAGGGATTCCAGGAAGACGGGGGCCCCCTTCTAGAATCCAAGCTTCTCTTTGACCCAACCAAGTTTCCCTTGACAGCTTCCTAAGAACTTGGCCAAACAATCCTCTCCGTCTTCATCTTCATCATCGTCATTTCCAGCAGCTCTCATCCACCCTCTCCACGTCCAGGTTTCCCGGCCAGGAATGCCAGGACTACAACTCCCATCGCCCCCCCCCCACCCCCACCCCNACTTCCCCGCCGACCCACCCACCCACCCACCCGCTCCGCGCCCGCCTTGCGCCACGAGACCGAACCCACCCGAGGCGATGCGCGCGGGGCTCCCACGCCGCTCGAGGGCGGGTCGGGGCCCCCGATAGTTTGGGCAGGGGGCGTGAGCCAGACACCCCCAGCCTCCGGGGTCCCTCCCGCTCACCCGGGCACCCGCGACCCCCGCGCAGCTGCCTCCCTGCGGAACCTCCGCGGCCCGGGCGGCCCTGCCCGGGGCGAAGGAGAGCGCCCCGCTGGCAGGCTCCGGGGCGGGGAAGGGGGCGCGGCCCGCACTCACCTGGCCGTCTCCGGGGGGGACGAGCCGAACGCGGCCGGCTCCGTGGAGCCCCGAGCCCGCCGCCGCCGCCTGATGTCACAATCCGGCCACGGGTGACGCAGCGCCGGTCCGCGCGGGCGGCCGACAAAGCCGGAATGGAGCCCTCGGGGGAAGGGTCCCGCGCGCTCTGCACGCGCCCAGTGGGCTCACCGGTGTCACCTGATGGTGCCCCGTCCCTGACAGATCCGGGAGTCCCTGTCCTGGTCATAGCGCCCTCCCTCCTCTTGCCATCTTGGTCTGCAGCCCCGGCCCGAAAGGAGCCGGCCGTGGGAAAGGAGTTAAGCGCGGTTCCTGGACGCTGCCGGCGGAGCGAGGGGGATGGGGCGCGCCTACTGGCTGGACCCACGGTGGGAGGGCTGCAGTTTCCCTTCCGGATTGGGGAAGGAAGGGTCCCCAGAGAGGTTTTGAGGCTGGGGTCGTCCGGGGGAACCTCCCCCCTCCCCCCCGAAGGACGCTCAGAATCAAGAGTTTTGAAAGTTTCCCAGACGAAAAAAGCAAAATCAAACCTGGCATGTTTGGAAGAATACAGGTGCTCTGATGGCACCACCTAGTAGAGTCATGAAACGTCTCAAAGGAGGCAATCAAACTCAGAGCCATGCAACCTGGAGCCTTCGGAAGTTCCTTTCCTGGATGCTAGGACTCTGGGGGCTGCTCTTGTGCCTTGATGCTTGCTTGTTGTGTGTTGTGTGTGTAGTGCGAGACCCTGTTTTTACTCCATATATGTGCACTGGGGTTGGCTGTCAGTGCGTGAGACGGCAGAAGTCAAGACATGGAATATTTGCAATAAGGCTCTGTTTCCTGTTAGCTCTACCAAGACATCAACAAATCTGGAGTCTTTTTTCCCTCAAATAATTATTGGCTGCAAATTACATTGTAATGAAGATTACAGGACTGGAGGCTGAAACATAAGAACGGTTGCAGGAACTGGGCCTGGCTACTCTAGTGAAGGGAAGGGTCAGGGGAGACAGGGGAGCAGTCTTCCAATACTTGAGGGGCCGCCACAGAGAGCAGGGGGTCAGACAAGGAATCATCATCTTCATTCTGGGCAACTGAATGGAGCTAGCAGTGTTTTCATGACCGGATGTCCTTCCTATCACCAATGCGGAGTTTTGTTCAGCAGATATATTCTCAGTGTGAGGGACCAGACAAGGAATAATGGATGGAAACTGATCCAGGAGACATTCAACCTGGAAATAATGAGAAATTTTCTGAAAATAGAACAATCAACCGATGGAACAGAAATTGCCTTTGGAAGATGTGGGAGTTTCATCCCTGGAGGCTTTCAAGAAGAGATTGGACTGTCATCTGTCAGAAATGGTGTAGGGCCTCCTCCTTGGGCAGGGGGTTGGACTAGATGACCTCCAAGGTCCCTTCCATTTCTGTTGTTTGGTTCTGAAGAACTCCTTCTTCCTTCCTCTCTATTTTCCCTTCTCTGTGCTGTCTTCAGACAGAAGCCCAATCTCCAATGTTTTTTATTGGTAGCAAATCTGAGAGGCTCCGGGCAACCAGAGAATAATGTAAACAAAATTCTTTAACTGGTGAAGCAGCTCATTGTGCTTTTAAAAAAAATAAAATAAAAATTAGCTGCAGTCCGCAACATCCAAATAAATGACCCCTCCAAGAAAAGAAAAAGAAAAAAAAAGGACACAAGCAAAAGAAATTCTACAATCTAAAGATTTTATTTGTGCGGATTGGGGTGCTTTTTTTTGCCCCGTGGTTGTCTTTGACAAGAAGCGGTGGGAAAAACACTCTACAAATGTTCACGGGAGGAGACAAGGATGAAGCAGGAGGGATGGGCAGCCTGGACCCCCCCCCCCCGGGGAAGAGGGGCGGCATCCNGGACCCCCCCCCCCCGGGGAAAGAGGGGCGGCATCCCCAATAGGGAGCTGCTGAATTTGCCCAGAAAAATCAAGAGCCAAGAGAGCAAACCAGGGATTGGCGTTACCTGAGCTATAAAATCCTGAAGGTGGAAGGAAGCAAAAGCGGTTGGCTTAGATGGAAAAGCAAAAGCTGGCTGGAGAAGGGAGGGGTGGGGAAGGGCAGGGCAAACCAAAAACCGCCCAAAGTCACTGGTTTGAGATGGGCAGCTGTAACAAATCAAAATAAAGTCCGCAAAACCTTCCATTCTGGCCTCTTGGATCTGCTGCCCACCTGGATGCCAGTCGATCCGTTCAACTTAAGCTCTGCCTGTCAAGTTAAGCTCGCCAAGCAGTCAGGAGTCCTTTAAGGGCTGGGAATAAAACGTGCAATGGATATTTCCATCTGATTTAATGTTGTTATCTTGCTTTGATTTGGAATGTATTTAAATGGCCTGGACAAATGATTGTTCATAGGTGCACAAACTTTCCTTCAGGCCATAAATAGCTCTTTCCAAAAGGCCAGGTTGAGCCAGCAAACTAAAATAATGGAAACAAGGATTCTTTCTTTCTTTCTTTCTTTCTTTCTTTCTTTCTTTCTTTCTTTCTTTCTTTCTTTCTTTCTTTCCTTTCTTTCCTTTCTTACCTTTCTTCCTTCCTGTTTATCTGTCTCCTTTTCTTCCCTCCTTCTGTCTACCTTCCTTCCTTTTTGTCTGTCTCCTTCCTTCCTTCCTTCCCTCCCTCCTTCCATCTTTCTTTCTCTCCCCACTCCCTCCCTCCCCCTTCCTTCCTTCCTTCCCTCCTTCCTTTCTTTTATTTCAAAAAAATCATACATTGTCTTAAAGTGAATTATTTTTATCCTCCATTGAGAGGGACTCCCCAAATACTGTTTTTTTTTTTTTTTAAATTATCTCCGCTGTGTAAAGGTTTGGCCTTAACATTCTGATATTTTGTTCTGGGAAGCCTGCAACAGAAGGTGTTTCAAAATTTTAAAGATTACGCCTCCATTTTTATCCTCAGACTGGTTGCTAAAATTTATGCCACTCATTTCCTGTTTTAAAAGTATAAAGCCCCCAACTTCAAATATCTGATTGTTTCGTTCCTCTCTCCTCCAATGCAATGCCCTGGTGCTTTTTCATAAACCTTCAGAAATCTTATCCTACAGTAACTCTTCCGGCTCCACTGTTTTGAAGGAACAAGAAAAACAAATGCAGAAAACCCAGCATCATACAAGAGAATGTAAATAAAGACAGGCTGGGTGCTTTAAGGGAAGAAACTCCAATTTACAAGCCCAGAATTTATGGAGAACATTTTAACCTCACCCATCGCTTCTACATTCCACCTTTCCAGATCCTCAAAGCTAAAAATTACTTTAACCTACAGCCATTTAAATACATTCCAAATTAAACTCTGAAGCGACTATGCAATCAGACATCTTAGCAAAATAGGGTCAGCAGATTAGGAATGTTTAGTAAGCATATTTCTGGGTTTTTTTAGTTATTTTTCCACATGCAAAGAAACAGATCACCTTATATTTCCCTAAATGCTTTGATTTTAAACCCAATTAGTTTTGACTCTTTAACCTCATTTTTTTCAGCCCTCTGACATAGTGTTGGCTCCCCAAATTCTTCTTCAGAAGTTAATCTTATTATCATAGACTTAACAACAGTCTCCTATGATGCATATGTTGTCTAATAGATTTCATTTTTATTTCTGGCATTAAATTTGTAATTTAAGGGCCCCAATCTTCTTGGTATTTTGGCACTCTTAGTTTATTTGTCTAGATGCTTTTCTTGAGATGGGTGTCTCCGTAAATGTTGCATAAACACATGATGGGTTACCTTATTGCAGCTAAATAAACCACTACCTTTTGTTATAATTATGGGATTCAAGAGTGAGTATCTGAGGATGTACAAGGTACCCCACTTTTTACAGGAATGGGCTGTTTTTTGACCTTGCATTCTTGACTTACACAATCCTCTTGCAAATTCTTGGAGAGCAGCCAATCTTTTCAGCCTCCTCCACCTTGGTGACCGAAAATGCAAGCAGAAGGGAAAGGGCTGAAATTACGCTTGGTCAGAGAGTCATTAGCTACCATTTCCTGCCTCGCCAGCATCTGGCTGCAGAACTCCAATAAATAAACAGAAATAAATCTCAGAAGGCACTGGTTTTCTTGAGAGAGCGAGGGAGAGGTGACTCCTGTTGAAGTCCTCTGCGAGCCACGTGATCCTTTTGGTCATACGAAAAGAATAACAGAATAACCGAGTTGGAAGGGACCTTGGAGGTCCTCTAGTCCAACCCCCTGCTCAAGCAGGAAACCCTATACTATACAAATGGTTGTCCAAAGATGCACGGACTTTCCATCCAGCCATAAATGGCTCTTCTCAAAAGGCCAGACTAAGCCGGGTGAACTAAAATGGGAGAACTTTCTTTCTTTCTTTCTTTCTTTCTTTCTTTCTTTCTTTCTTTCTTTCTTTCTTTCTTTTTTCTTCCTTCTTTCCTCTTTTTTTCTTCCTTTTCTTTCTTTTCTTCCTACTTTTTTTCTTTCCTTCCTTCCTGTCTTTCTTTCTTTCTTTCTTTCTTTTTCTTTCCTTCCTGTGTTTCTTTTTCTTTCTTTCTTTCTTTCTTTCTTTCTTTCTTTCTTTCTTTCTTTCTTTCTTTCTCTTTCTTTCCTTCCTTCCCTTCCTTCCTTCCTTCCTCCCTCCCTCTCTCTCTTTCTTTCTTTCTTTCTTTCTTTTTTTCTTCCTTCTTTCCTCTTTTTTTCCTTCCTTCCTTTTCTTTCTTTCTTTTCTTCCTACTTTTTTTCTTTCCTTCCTGTCTTTCTTTCTTTCTTTCTTTCTTTCTTTCTTTCTTTCTTTCTTTCTTTCTTTCTTTCTTTTTCTTTCCCCTTCCTTCCTTCCTTCCTTCCTTCCTTCCTTCCTTCCTTCCTTTTCTTTCTTTCTTTCTATTTCTTTCTCAACCTCCTTGCCAATAGGAGGTTTCTGCCATCCAGCTGGGCCATGGACTCTCCTTCCTCCAAACCAGGACCCTTCCCTGCTCCACAGAACTGTCCTGACTCAAATGAACAGATTTGGGAACCCCAAAAGCCCCACCCTTTCTAGCAAATGGTACCCACCCCAAGTTACAGGTGCCAGGGGTTGCTTCAACCCACAAGCCCCTGCTCCTGCAGTTCATTTGCGAGCCTCTTTGGCTGCAAATGTGCTTGGTTGCCCTCCAGCAGCACAACAATCATTAAATAATAGTAATAATGATGATGATGATGATGATGATCATGATAATGCACTTTTATCAAACCTGCTCAGCTGATACAAGAAACCAGGAGCCCCCAATTTCCGGCCCCTGCATAACCACCTGAAACTGAATTGTACAGCTTACTGCCAAGCTCAGCAGCACAATTTTTACCTGTTTGGAAAACGTTGCATGCATTTGAAATATAATTTAAGAAAAGGAGTGATCCCCGCTTCCTTCTTTGACATGGCCCGAGACAAAATTCTCCAATTCTTGCTATTGTTCAGCTGGGCAACCCACCTGCCAAGAAACCCCTTGGGCCCCATAAGTGGAATCTTCTTCCCATCCTCCCCTTACCCCACAGATCCTTTTGTCCCCAAATGAAAAGAAGAAATGGAAGCTATAGCACCCCAAACCTCCTTGGAATCCGCATTTTACTTTTGCGTCTCCTGCCCAGCCCTTCTTGGAAGACCCGAGAGAAAAAAAAAGACCCGGAAGAGGAAAAGTGGAAAAGCAAAAAAACAACAACAACAGTGGCCATCGCTCTGCTTTTGAGGGAGGAGGTTGAAGAGGATTAAATGAGAAAGTGGGATGGTGAAAGCAGAGGGAAGGAGGGAGGAAAAAAAGGAAAGGCAAAGCGATGGGCTATGTAGTCATGCTCCCCTTTCCCACCCCCTGCAATGCGTTGCTTGCACATTACGGCATGATAAGATTGGGTCTAAGCGCAAATCAGTCACTCCCAGCAGCTATGTTGCTAAATAGAGAGGGGGTGGGTGGGAGAGAGAGAGAGACAGAGAAAGAGAAGATTAAGAGAAAACCCTTCTGCCTTCCAGTTCAAATCCATGGTCCACACCGATTTCCTCTTTCCAAAACCACCAGGAACCACGTTCCCCGGATGGGTTGAAGCTTGTGTGACAGGCTGTTCTTCAATTTTCTTTCTTTTCTTCTTTCCTTCCTTCCTTCCTTTCACCCCCACCCCCCACCCCACCTCCTGGTGCCCCTCTCCCCACTCGCTGGATCTCTTCCCCCTTCAAAGTGACACAAAATCCACAGCTTGCAGCAAGGGGAGGGACAGGAGCAGCAAGAGAAGCCAGGAGGTGTTCTGGATGAAGACGCTGATCCCGGCGCATCTCGCCAAGTGGGCTGTCAAAGGGAAAGGGACAGAAGAGAGTCAGAGACTTGGAAAGGGGTCTTGGAGGTCTTCTAGTGCAACCCCCCCCTCCACCTTTGCTCAAGCAGGAGACCCTTCCACCCTTCCAGACAAAGGGTGGTCTGGGCTCTTCTTGAAAACTTCTTGGGATGGAGCATTCACAGTTTCTGAGGAAAGCCATTTTATATGACAGCTGCAAAAAATGTCTAAATAATCACTTCAGATAGATGTGAAAGTCAAGGTTCCCCTTGCACATATGTGCTACTCACTTCTGGCTCTAAGGGGCAGTGCTCATCTCCGTCACAAAGCCGCCTCCGTGGTCGTGTGGCCAGCAGGATTAAACGCCTTTGAAGGCTCATGGAACGCACAAGGGAAGGGTGGTTTCCACCAGGGATAAAAAGATGAACGTAAAAAGTGTACCAAAACTTGACGATCCTTGGCAGGAGCTGGGACAAGTAACGGGAGCTCACTCCATGATGCGGCGCTAGGGATTTGAACTGCTGAACTGCCAACCTTTCTGATCGACAAGCTCAGCATCTTTGCCCCTGAGCCACCGCATCCCTCTCAGAGACATGAGGATCTTCTTAATGACTGCCATGACTTAATTCCTGGCTCCTCCATTTGAGGACTATCTACAGGTAACATTATTTGTGCAATAAGTGTAGGGTTTGCTCCATGTTTATATAGCTTGCTCCGTCCCTATTGGGATTGTGGTTTTCTCCTTGGTAATTGCTTCTTCTACCTAGATCACCCAACCAGGAAGAGCTCATTTCTTCTTGGGTTACCTGTCCAGGTGTCCAATTGCTCTTTCTGCCAGATGTTTCTCCGACCATCTGACTCAACTATCCTGTAACTTCCACCCACCTTCTGTCCCCTAGAAGGATAGAGCCTATCCTTACATGCTTGGGGTTCTCTTCCTTCCACTGTAAGAGAAGAGGTGGCAGAACTTGGGGGCAGGGTGAAAAAAGAGATCAGCCTAGAATCTCCACATAATCACAAGCGAATGAAGCTCAACCTCTCTTGAACTCGGTTGACCCTTGTCTAACTTCAAGCAGGTTAGGGTCAACTCATAAAATATTTCCATGGTCTTTTTAGAGTTACTAACAGAAAGGGAGGGGGGAGGAGTGCAGCAGCTTGCAAAACTGAAACTGCATCCCATAAAAGTTTTCAAAGATAGTAACTAGGTGACTGAAGTTTCTGCTGCACAAAGTTCTAACTGGAGAGCATGATTGATAATTCTTGGGATACCTACACAGGTTAACCTCTTATACTAAACACCATGTGAGTCTACTACCCGAAAAACCAGGGTCAAGGGTGACAATAAATTATGTGCCTCAGACTTGGCTACACCCAGGCAGTGCCGGCATGTTAACTGCCAATAAATTCTTTTTAAGTTTGGCAGTTTGGCTGGAGACTCATGATTTAAATGGGGGTGACTATTGGAATCCTGAGAAGATCCTTCTGCATGAACTATTTAGCAATCAATCAGTTTCATTGGACCTTCACATATAGACCTGGTCTTTCCCGTCTGACCTCTGCTCTCACCTTTGACCACAGAGATGTTCTTGGACTGCATGTCTTCGTAATCGTTGGTGATCTTCAACATGCAAGTGTAGACTCCCTCATCGCTGGTGCTGAAGCCAGAGAGATACAGGCACACGAAGTTGTTGGTGACATTGACGTTGGTGCGAGGCTTGTAGGGAGCGCTTGCTACATTCAAGTTGCTGGCCACAACTGTTTTATCGGTAAACCCCTTGGACAGGTAGAATTCGTAGGACAGAGGGTTGGTGGTTTTCCGTTCATAAGCACAGTCTATCCGCAGGGTTTGATCGGTCAAGCAAGCGGTTAGTCTTTTGATCCGTTGGCCATGGCTGACTTGGAGCACTAAGGAAGGAAATAAGAGGGTAACAGAAGAGTTGGAAGGGACCTGGGAGGTCTTCTAGTCCAACCCCATGCTCAAGCAGGAGACCCTCAACCATTTCAGACAAATAGTTGTCCAATATCTTCTTAAAAACTTCCAGTGTTGGAGCATCCACACCTTCTGGAGGCAAGTTGTTCCATTGATTAATTGTTCTCACTGTCAGGAAATTCCTCCTGAGTTCTAGGTTGCTTCTCTCCTTGATTAGTTTCCATCTGTTGCTTCTTGTCCTGCTTTCAGGTGCTTTGGAGAATAAGTTGACCCCCTCCTCTCTGGGGCAGCCCCTCAAGTATTGCAAGACTGCTATAATGTCACCCCTAGTCCTTCTTTTCATTAAACTAGTCAGGGATGATTATCTTCACCTTGGGCTGAGCTAGTGGTAGGATGACTGCAGTATTGAATGCAACCACTGGTTAATCAATCCTTTAACTAGATTCAAGGGCCCAAACAACTTTAACTAAGGATGAACCAACATCTGGGTAGCATCGAAGTACCAAAAGAAGAGAATATTTATAGCTCAGGGTTGAACTGTGGGGTCCTTGGTGTTCTCTGAGCTTGGTGGTTTTCTTGCAGATGTTTCATGACCCAACTAGGTAATGGCATCATCAATGAAGGAGTTACCTAGTTGGGTCATGACACAGCTGAAAGAAAACAATCAAGCTCAGGGAACAACATGGACCCATAGATATTGATATATGTGTTACTTTTAAGAATTAAAAGAAATAAGAGGCAACCTTGGTTAAATGAGGTCATACGTTAAACAATCCACAACCCCCATTAAAAATAATTACCTACTCATCCCAATGGTAAATGAAAGAGTTTAACAAATTAAAAGTGATTTCTTCATTACTCTTAGAGGGAAAAGGGACATCTGTACACCTTCGTGCCTACCTCATATCACCTAAAAAGAGGGCATAGTACATCTGTCTCTGTTTCAAAGAGCCAAATCATGTGCAAATCAGGAACCCTTCCCTGACTGAGGGCAGATTTCCCAACGATCTTAATTTCCATGCAAATAGAAAATCCAGAGGCTTGGAAGTTTTTTTTAAGGTCAGCCCTCTATAAGGCTCAACTGCTAGCAGGAATCCATATGTAGAGCACTAAACATATATAAAGGTTGCACCAGTAAAAAAAGAAAAGTGTATTAGACCACACAGAGAAAGAGGCTGAGTTCATATAATGCTTCTCAACCTTGGCAATTTGATGAGGTCTGGACTTCAACTCCCAGAATTCCCCAGCCAGCTTATGAATTCTGGGAGTTGAAATCCAGACCTTTCAAATGGGTGGAAGGAGATTGCCCTGTGTTTTTATTTTTCCCTAAAGCCGTTTAGAAAAAGCGCCGCCCCCCCCAACGCCCAAATTTAACACATAAACCTTCATGGATGAAATCTTTATTATTTGGAGAGATTTTTGTCAAGAAGAAAAAAAGTGCTCAGAGTATTTTCTTTATATACTTTCTGCCAACTCATAAAATATTTCTATGGTCTTTTTTAGAGTTGCCAACAGAAAGGGAGGGGGGGGCAGCATGGCAGCTTGCAAAGTGCATTCCATAAATGTTTTCAAAGATAGTAACTAAGTGACTGAAGTTTCTACTGCACAAAGTTCTAACTAGAGAGCATGATTGATAATTCTTGGCTATGGATGTGTCCAATTGGAGAATATGATTTGTGGTACACTCAGATGATGGGGAAAAACCAGGGTCAAGGGTGACAGTGAAATTACATGTCTCAGATTCGGCGACACCCAGGCAGTGTTAACTCCCGATAAATCCTCATGAAGTTTTGGAAGTTTGGCTCGAGACTCATGATTTAAAAGGGGGTGACTGTCAGAATCCTGACAGCTAGCCAACTCTGAGATACATAACTTTCAGGATGGGTGCAAAATGCAAACAGACCAGGTCTCTTTAACACAACCCCTGCTGAAGCTCCACACAGATGGTCCTCGATTTACAGCGGTTCTTTTAGTGACTGCTTGAAGTTTCAAACTTCCTTCACTTCCTTCACTTACTAACTCAACAGTTGCACTGATTCACTTCACGTTGGGCGCAAGGAAGGCAGGAAATCGAGGGCGAAACTCACTTAAAAGCTCCCTTGCTTAACGATGGAAGAAGTATTGGGCTCCATTGTGGTCATAAGTCGAGGACTACCTGCACTAGGTGTTCAAAAACGGAGAGAGAAGTGAACCAGCGCAGCTTTAGGAAAAGGTCATTTTCGGGAATTGGATGCGTTCGGACCAGACAGTTGCTGCCTGGGGCCACCAGGTGCCAGCACCTGGCAGTATCTCTTAATTTAGTTTATTGTCATTGCACCTCATACAACAAAATTAAACACCATCTTCAGCATTCATTCATATGAAAATAAACACAAACACACATCCTTCACCTTCTATGCATTGAATTGAAAACCCCTGGTATTGCATTAATATTGCACTATACAGTAGAACTCAACAGAGCTACGACCCTGGGATAGAAGCTGTTTTTCAGCCTATTTGTCCTTGTTTTTATTATTATCCTGCACCTTCTGGCAGATTCCATTATCAATTTTTTTTTTCCCCAAGGGTCCTACTCTACCTAGAAACTCTTACAAAACTTGAAAGAATTCCGTCCGGGAGCTCTAAGGCTCTTCCAAAGAGGGGAGAGGGCAACCCAGGATCCTCTGGGCAACGACTGTTAACCCTCTGGAGCGCTGTCTGATCTGCCCCTGTGCAATTGGTAACTTTTTTTTTTCTTTTTACCTGCCATAAGGAGAGCCAGGCTGACCGTTGATCTCATCATTTTCCCAGGTGGGGGAGTCACTTGGCACACGGCAGCGTCTGTGGAGCAAAATCTAGGAACAGAAGCAGCATATAGTTAAGGAGGCAGCGGCGCAAAATCGATTGGCAATGCTGGCCATGCCCCCTTGCCCAAAACAGATTTTGTGTGTGTGTGTGTGTGTGTGTTTTCTTAAAATGCCAGCAAACGACTCCCCTCCTCTTATCTCAGGCTTCTAAAATTTTTCTTTCTGCAGGGTTTTTTTTTTTTTTGTTTAAATCAACGCTTGGCTGGGCATCGTGCCAGCTTAGCCAGCCAGTCCACCCGTGGGAGAGAAAAGAAAGAATGCTCCGACTAAGCCCGACTTGGAAGTTGGCAGAAAGATTTTTATGATCTCCTGCGGTTCCAAAAAAAAAAAAAAAAAAGATTCCCAGAAATGAATTCTAGGAATTGGGGAGCTGGGGAGGGGAGACCATGCGCCCATTTGCTCCTTTGCCGATCTGAGTGGGCAATTTCCCCAGGGGCAGGAAGAAGCTGCCGAGAAGGAGAAGGCTGGAAACAAACTGCAGATCTTAGAAAACCCAGTTATTTAGGAAAGGGGAGAAGCGGGAAGGGAAAGTAGGGGTGGAAATAGAGTGGAAAACAGGCTAAAGAAAATCTCGGCTTGTCCAGAAATCCTCCCCAGGAGGAAAACCGCCTGGAAAAACCACCCCCCCCCCTGTAATTTGTGGTTAAGGGCAGTGAAAAAGCCAAGCTTTTGATGCTGTGCAGCTGCATCCCATTTCGGGGGCTGGTCCTTCTCAGCAGCAGAGGCCGAGGCTGGGATCCAGAGGTCTGGCTCGGGTAGAGAAGGGGGCGCAGGGCGCGCCCCTCTCACGCCCGCCCTTTCAGAGGGAGGCGGGCGGCCTTGGGGAGGGAGCTTCTCCTGCAGACCCCGGCTCGCCTTTCTCCTCCTCCCGATGGGGAGCGCTCTATCCCCCCGTCTTGTGCCCATCCAGGCCGGCTTTAAAGGGGACGCTGCACGGTCTGTTGGTCAAAGCCCCGTTGGTGCAGCGCAACACGGCGGATCCTGCGGCATTCCCGGGCGGAGCACATGCGCGTTTTGCGCCCTCCGGGCCGGCTAAAGGCAGCTCAGCGCGCGAGCGCTGCGGCAAATTATCTGGGTTTGCGCAAAGTGACCTCCCGCCGCCGGATCCGCCCGGGATCCGCCCTGCAGCCCCTCGCCTCGCTTGGGCCCGACACTCCCGCCGCTTCTCCCCGCCCCTCCGAGGGACTCCCGCAGCCTCCCTCCCCGCCTGAGCGCCCGCCGTCTGGAAAGGTCCCCTCGCCTCTTGGGTCTCCATCACTTTGGACAGCTCCTGTTTGTGTCCCGGCCCCTCTCTTGCTTTCCGACGCTTGTCCCACTTGCGTGTCAGGGGGACTGAAGAAGGGACCCTCCAGACGGAGGGACCGACGGGGCTGGGGGAAGGGTGGCTGCCAAAGCCCCTCGAGCGGAGACCGAAGAGAACCTGGCCAGCCTGCTTCGCCCTGCCCAACTCTTTGCGCCTTTCCTCGCCCTTTCTCCAGCGTCCTTGGCCCCGGCTGGCTTTCCGGACGCTCCCCCTTCCGTTTGGTGTCCCCTCGTCCGTAAATCGCTTGGGGACGATGGAGCCTGGAGTCTCTCCATCCCGTCCGGCCACTCCCGGGGGGCGCCGGGGCTGGGGAACGCGCGCTTGCTGGCCAGTTCCGCGCTCCGCTGCGGGAAGGACGCCCGCGTCCGTCTGCTCCCCTTCCCTTCATTGCGCCCGCTCCTCTGCTTTTGTCCCCAGCCGGAGGAAGAGGAGCGGAGAAACCGAGGCTGCCTGCAGCTCCCACTCGCCTGCCTGTTGCACCCCGAGGCTCCCCTTCCCCGTCCCGAGCCCCGTTACCTGCAGCCAAGAGCCGCTCTTCCCTTCTGGCGCAGGCTGGGTCGGATGCACTGGGCGCCTCTGCGGAGGGGCGGGCTTCCCAGTAGACCCCGCCCTTTCTCACCACCCTCCCCGCCTCTGCGGTACCCGGGCGGAGAGCATGCAGCAGCTCGGGGGGGGGTGGGGGGGTTCAGGGGGGGCGCCAAAGCGGGGNTTCAGCGCGTGCGCCAAAGCAGGGTGGTAGGGGGGTTTTTTTCGGGTGGGGGCGGGCGTCTCGGATAGTTTTGCAAGGGCGACTTGGAGCCTTGGGAGCCGATGCGAGTGTGAGGGCCTGGGAGTTGCCTGCAGGGCTCCTTCTCAGGGCGTTTGGGGTGGGATGGGGTGGAAACAGATGAGGGTCAGGGACAGAGACCCGTTTCTCTCCTGGTTTCGGGACGGGGGGAGAAGGAGGAAACGCCATCTCTGACTGGGCATTTTCACACCGGCAGGAGCAGCCCCCCTAGGAGCGGCTCCGGGCTTCTTGCCAACCAGGGCTGACTTGGCAAGCGGCAGGATTCCTGCCTAGCCCTGCCCAGCCTGGGGTTGAGGAGGGGGGCTTCCGGCCCCATCTTGTGACAGAAAGATTGGAGACTTTGCAAAGAGAATTGGGGAAGGGATTATTGGGCTTACGGGAAGCCATGGCTTGCTAACCAAGGGTCTGAGATTCCCAGTCTTCCAGGTCATGGTCGTCCCATCACTTGAGACTTTCAAGAAGAGACAGGACTGCCATCTATCCGAAATGATGTAGGGTCTCCTGCTTGGGCAGAGGGTTGGACTAGATGACCTACAAGGTCCCTTCCAACTCTGATTATCTGTTATCTGACATCCCAAAAGTGCTTTTTTTTCAGGAGGCAACTGGACTTTCTTGTTTGTTTTTTTTTGAAGATGTTTTGCTTCTCATCCCAGAAGCTTCTTCAGCTCTGCTTGGATAGTTCCATCCTTCCCTTCCTCACCATCCTGTCAGAAGCTTCTGGGATGAGAAGCGAAACATCTTCAAAAGAAAAAAAAACCAAGAAAGTCCAGTTGCCTCCTGAAAAAAGCACCTTTGGGACAACCAGGACCTGCATGACTGAGAATCTCTACAGACCTTTAGTTATCTATACAATTTGGGGTGGACACCCTTTGAATGGTGTGGGAGTCGGAATGGATTTCCAGAGGAAAAAATTGCAGACTCCAGGAATCAGGAGCACCACTTAGGTGAGTCTGAGGACACAGATAAACCTCCAAGTGGCCTCAATGACCCTCTAAAAGGATGCAAATGACTAGCTGTCTTGCAAGGAATATTGTCATGCCCCTGTTAGAATTTGATTCCAAGGGAGAGGAGGAACAGCCGACAGGGAGTGGGACTGTGGCTCCAGAGATTGTGGAGGAAACTTGGGAAGGGCACGGGCCAGCTGGGCATTCAGAGGAAGACCCAGCCCTCTGCATCCTAGGACATGCATGAAGGAGCGGATAAGGCAGAAACATGAATGGCATGGTCTATGGGGGAGGAAAGGGCCCTGATCCCCTTCATGGGCTGCAGCTGTTGAGGCCACTTAGAGGTTTGTCTGTGTCCTCAGCAGAGGTGGGATTCAACAGGTTCTGACCAGTTCTGGAGAACCAGTAGCAGAGAACCAGCAAATCCCACCTCTGACTGGAGATGTTACAATATCCTTCCCCTGCCACGCCTACCAAGCCACGCCCACAGAACCGGTAGTAAAAAGGTTTGAATCCCACCACTGGTCACCTGAGTGGTGCTCCTGGTTCCTGTAATCTGTGTTTTTTTCCCCGCATGGAGGTTTTTAAGAAGAGACTGGACAACCATTTGTGTCTGAAATGGTATCAGGTCAGGGGTGGGATTCAAATTTTTTAACAACCAGTTCTGTGGGTGTGGCTTTGGTGGTGGGTGTGGCTTAGGTGGTGGGTGTGGCTTGGTGGTCATGTGACTGGCTGGGTGGCCAACTCAATATCACTCACATCGAGGCACGCATCTCCTCTCCTGGCCTCTCATGACTGTGGAGATGCTGCAACAGTCGTAAGTGTGAAAAATGGTCATAAGTCACTTTTCAGTGCCATTGTAACTTTGA
>BHFT01014113.1:0-14841 GCA_004320025.1 Laticauda laticaudata
AAGGAGAGAGGGGATTCTCTTCTAACCATGTCTGAATTCTTCGGGGGCCAAAAATCCTTTGATTGTTTGTTTTCTACAAGAGGTTTTGGGAGGTTTAAAAAGAAACGGCTGCAATGTGTCAATTTTGCCAAGCAGAAGGAAAGAGTGAACTTTGGGCAAGGAACCGAAAGTGAACAGGGTGTTCCTTCCCTTATTTCTTTTCTCTTGGGCTTTTTTTTTTTCCTGCAGGAAATGGAAAAAGAGAGGGCTGACCTGGGAGGTTTTGCACATTCTGATCCCAAAAGATTTGCCTTTAAAAGTACAAAAGCCAATGAATGGAAGGGAGAGGGCTCATTCCCTGAGCCAGCTTCTGCTGAAATCAAAAGAAAATAACCTTTTCACCCCAATAAATAAAATCTCCAATAAATAAGCAAACTTTTGGAGATGCAACTTTCATGCAAGATATGTATTGTAAGTTTCTATTTCCACTGAGAAGCTCACCAGGTTAGCCTTCAGGTTATTAAATATTAAGGGTGGCAAACCAATCATCACCCACCCTTCCTCCTCTTTGCAGCTGCTGATGAAGGGGGCTTTGGAGGAGTGAGCCAAATGGCTGAAAATTGGGCAATGCTGTCCCTCTCAATTTAATCTCTAAAATGCTAATCTAACTTCAAGTGACTGAAACTTTACGATAGATGGAAGAGAGAGAGAGAGGACATAGGTGATAGATTTAGAACAGAACAGAATAACAGAGTTGGAAGGGAACATTGGAGGTCATCTATCCAACCCCACTGCTTAGACAGGAAATCTATATACCATTTCAAGACAAATTGAGTTGTTACAAGCTCTTCTTAAAAACTTCCAAACGTTGGGAGCATTCAGAACTTCTGGGAGGCAAGGATAGATAGATAGATAGATAGATATGATAGATAGAATAATAGATAGATAGATATATAGATAGATAAGTCTATACGAAATAGATAGATATGATAGATAGAATAGATAGGATAGATGATAGATAGAAAGTATAGAATAGATAGATAGATAGATAGATAGATAGATAGATAGATAGATAGATAGATAGATAGAATAAGATTAGATAGATAGAAAGAATAGATAGATAGATAGAATAGATAGAAGAAATAGATAGATAGTATAGTATAGATAAGAAAGATAGATAGATAGATAGATAGAAAAGATAGATAGAAAGATGTATGTGTGTGTTGTGAGAGGAGAAGAGAATATGAGAGATTAATAGGAATATAGATGGATGATAAATAATAACAATAAACAATAGTTACATATAGATACACAAATACACAGACCAATACAGTATTGTATCGAATCAATCGGTGGATTTAGGGAGGGGGAACAATACTACTTACTAACAACAACATCAACAGTAATAATAATAATAATAATAATAATAATAATAATCATCAATAATAATAATAATAGTAATAGTAATAGTAATAATAGTGGTAATATAGTGATAATAATAATAATAATAATTTAATGATGATGATGAATAATATTATAAATAATAATAATATAGTAAATAATAATAGTAATAATATAGTAATAATAGTAATACCAGCATTATTCAAATTCCAAGTCTCCTTCCTTCCGAACCGAGGGATTTTCATAAGAAATCTCCAGGCAAAATTTTGAGGGGAACAGCACAGATGAGCTCTGCGGGCGGGGGCGGGGGCAGGGTTTGGGGGGGGGTCGCCGCCCTCCACTTTCCCTCCCCCGGGCCCTTTCCACTCTGAAGAGCTGGAAAGGGGAGTGGGGGGTTGGGGGGCACTGCGGCCTCCCAGCCCCACTCGGTCTCCTCCCCACCCCCCCGGGAGGTGCAGCCCGCCCTGGCCGAGGGGCAGGGGGATCGGCGGGCCTCCCTCGGAGTCCCCCCCCCCTCTGGGCGCTTCGGCCCTCGCGCCTCCCTCGAGGGACGCCCCGCCCCCCGCCCCGCCCCGCCCGCCTCCCCCCCCCGGGGGGCCCCCCTTGAGGTTCAGCGCCAGCCAGGTGGGCCTTCCTTCGGCCGCTGCCAGCCCGGGTCGGAGTCCTCTCGCTGGCCGCCGGCCAGGCAGCGCCCGTCGGAAGAGCCGCAGCCGAGGGTCCGCGGCAGCATGGCGCCCAACTCCTTAACAACGTCACTATATGCCCGCCTCGCCGCCCGCTCGCCGCATTGCCCAGGCGGGCAACAACGTGAGGCTTGCG
The DNA here is from genome assembly GCA_004320025.1 of Laticauda laticaudata. Taxonomy (NCBI): domain Eukaryota; kingdom Metazoa; phylum Chordata; class Lepidosauria; order Squamata; family Elapidae; genus Laticauda; species Laticauda laticaudata. The sequence continues at coordinate 2,200 of BHFT01014113.1, forward strand.
CCCCAGGGTGGGCCCTTGCCCGGCACCCTGCTGCTCTCCACTTCGTAAGGGTGATGGCACAACAAGGCGAGGTAGGAGGGATGGGGCAGGCCGGGCTGCGTGAGTGAGTTCCCCCCCCCGGGTGCACCACACACACACAACACACAACAACCACACCCGTTTGGGATGGGCACAGCATCAACCCCGGGACTTGGGGGGCAAAGGGGGGAAGGGGTGGTTCCAGGGGTTGGCTTGGTGGGTAATAGAAGGGGAGGGGACAACCTCTGTCTGCCTCTGCCCACCTTCGGGCTGGGCACAGCATCGCCCGGGACTTAGTGGGGCAAAGGGGGGAAGGGGGCCATCCGGGGGTCCGGCTCTCTCCACCTTCGTGGTTTGATGGTCACCAAGGCGAAGGTAAGGAGGAAGGGGCGGCCGGGGCTGGGTGGGTAGGAGGACGGGGAAGAAACCCCAGGATTCTGGCCCCCCTTTGAATCGTCCGTAACTATTGGGGGGCGGCGCCAGAGGAGAGCTTGCGGCCCCGCGGCAAATCGAACCAGATACCTTGGGGAGCTGGGGGGAAAATACTCTCCCGTCCCAACTCCACCTTATGACTACACCAGCTCCATGCTCCACGGGCTGACCGTGGCAGGAGACGAACTGCACAGGGCGGCTCATTGGGGGGGGGGGCGGCGCAGGATTGGGGGATGCCAGGGGCGGCAAGCGACCCGGGCTTGAAAGTCGCCTTGGGAGGCGAGGGGAGGGGGGGGGGAGAGATTTCTCGGGATCCATCCCTCTGAGACGGATTCGGCGGTCGCGGCCGAAACGGCTTGGTTTGAACCTTGGTTCGCTCAAGAGTGGGCTGGATGTTCAGCAGTCGGGTTGAATAAGACGCGTGTGAAGCCAACCTGGGTTTTTAGGAAAGGCCTGGGAGGGCTGCTTTCCCAATTGGGGGAGACCAGCGGGGTTGGATTGGGACTCCCATGGGCCCCGGCCGGCCTGCTGAGGATGACAGGAGTTGCAATGCAAGCAGCTCTAAAGTTGGGTGATGGAAGAGTGCTTGAGTTGCGCTTGTCTCCCCCACATTTCTGGGGACAGGGGAGGACAGGTGTTTGCAAGATATGGTCAAAAAAAGAATCATCCACAATGATGCAATGGAGATACACCACGCAGGATGCACGTAGGAGAAAAGCTTTGACTCGGACACCCCTGCACTGCTTGATTCATGGACCCCCCCATGAATGGTTGCAGCTTGTTGCAACATCCTCTGGTTTTTATTCCAAGAAGCTCCCCAGAGCTCCGCAAAAGATCAGGAAACCGGCAGCTCCTTTTCCGACAGACACGTTTAATTCAAAGGCAGAAGTTTTCCGGAGTTCGCCAAAGCTTGCGCCTTTCAAATTTGTCCTTCGGAAAAGGAGCTGCCGGTTTCCTGATTTCTTGCACCAGACCTCCACACAATTCTCCAGTACTGGCCTCAATATATCAACCTTTCCTCCCAGAGCACCTGTTCCTTGGCAGTATCGCTTGAAACCACAAAGGGAGGGAAGAGTTAGCTTGTCACTCGCGACCCTGGCTGTAGTTTAGAAGCCCCTGTTTGAGAGAGGGAATGAGAAAGAGAATGAGAGAGAGGGAGGGAGGGAGAGAAAGAATGAAAGTGAAAGAGAGAATGAAAGAGGGAGGGAGGGAAAGAAAAAAATGAAAGAGAGAGAGAATGAAAGAGAGGGAGAGAGAGAGAGAGAGAGAGAATGAAAGAGAGAGAATGAAAGGAAGAGAGGGCAGGGAGGGAAAGAATGAAAGAGAATGAAAGAGAGTGGGGGAGGGGAGAGAATGAAAGGAAGACGGGGAGGGAGAGAAAGAATGAAAGAGAGAATGAAAAGAAGAGATGGGAGGAAGAGAAAGAATGAAAGAGAGAGAATGAAAGAGAGGGAGAGAGAGAGAGAGAGAAAGAATGAAAGAGAGAGAATGAAAGGAAGAGAGGGCAGGGAGGGAAAGAATGAAAGAGAGAGAATGAAAGAGGGGGAGGGGAGAGAATGAAAGAGAGAGAATGAAAGCAAGAGAGAAAGAATGAAAGAGAGAGAGAATGAAAGGAAGAGGGGGAGGGAGAGAAAGAATGAAAGAGGAGAGGAATGCAAAGAGGGGGAGGGAGAGAATGAAAGAGAGAGAATGAAAGCAAAGAGAAAGAATGAAAGAGAGAGAGAATGAAAGGAAGAGGGGGAGGGAGGAAAGAATGAAAAGAATGAAAGGGGGGAGAGAAAGAATGAAAGAAGAGAGGAGAATGAAGAGAGGAAGGGAAGAGAAAGAATGAAGAGAGAGAATGTGAGAGGGGGAGGGGAGCGATGAAAGCAAGAAGAGAAAGAATGAGAGAGAGCAGAGGGAGGGAGGGAGAGAGAAGCAGAAAGGCTTGAGGAGCCCAGCTCAGCAATCAGCCTGTCTGAGGAGGGAGAAGGAGGGTCGGGCCTCTTCAGGTTTGGTGAAAAGCAGCTTTTTCCCCTTGGAAGAACAAAGAGATCAAAATGGAGGGGGTTGGTGGGGAGGCTTCATCTAAGCGCCCCCTGTCTCCAGGAATTCAAGAGACACAGGATAGGCCCAGGGAGGGGGGCGGTGTTTGCAAGCTCCTCTCCCAAAGCCCACCCACCCCCACCAAGGAAAAGCCTTTGTTTTCCCCCCCCCCTCCTTTCCTGCAGAAGAGGGGGAATTGTTAAGAATGGGTGGGGGGAAGGGCAGGAAGTACAAAGTCTATAATTTTCTTCTCACCCCCCCCCCTTCTCAATAGCCTTTCCATGCTCAGGGATAGGGGGAGGGGGCTGCCTTTGTCCAGTTCAGAAGGAGTCATATTCTTACTCTAGCAGGACAGGGGGGGGGGGGAGATGACCCCAGGGTCCTTCCGAAGGGTTGCTTTTATTCAGACCCGGCCTTTATCTGAAAATCTAGTCCTTCATCTCTGCCCTCCCCCCCTCACCCCACCAGAGGTTAACCCATGAATAATTGGGGAGGGGGAGAATTCTTCATTTGAAGGCACAAGGAGGGGTGGCTTCCCAATTGGATTGCAATGCATGGTTGGAATTCCAGGTCCCGGAGAGCAAAGCTCAAAGGTCGGGATTCCTGCTTTCCCAGCTGGGATTATCGTTTGCCCCGGCCTGGTGGGATCTATGCCCTTCAGGGGCACCTTGGCTCTTTTATGTAACCTGCCTGCCTTCTGCACCTGCGGTGGAGGTGCCTTTGTTTGCCAGTTGAACGAAGCCGGCCTTGGTTATGTAAGAAGCTCTGCCGGGCTCTTTGCCCTGTGCAAACTTGGCACTTCCTTGGCACAAGAGGCTGGGCCTGGAAAGCGCCAATCGCAGCTGGCTGGAAGAGGAACGGAGGGGCGGGGGGGGGTCAGTTCGGAGCCTGGGAGGCTCGCAAGCTCACGCGGGGAGGCATTTGATCCAGGACAGTAAAGAAAGGAGATCCAGTTAGCCATCGACAGACACATAGACGCAAACAATATCTACATGCTGTGCAAAAGAGATAATCGACGAGCCACAAACACCCAAATACCAGCAATCAGTACCCAGATGAGACTGGGTTAACTCCCAAGATTAATTAATTCAGACCAACAATCGAGGAGGTAAACGATACCCCAATGAAGGAACTGCCAAACAAGCTAACAATATTAAACTCCCCAGCCAAAGAACTTCTAAGACCCATCAAGATTAATTGGACAAGCCACTGGAACAGTGGTGGCTAACCTTTTGGGGCTCCTGTGCCAAAAATTGTGCGTGCACTTGTACTTATGTGCTCGGGTGCCAGCACCCAGAAGACAATGGGCACGGGGGGGGCCTCATGCCTCCTGCGCATGTGTGCACAATCCCCCCCCCTCCGTCCCCTTATCTGCACTGCACCTCACAGCTGATTTTCGGCCAGTTTGAGGCATTTGAGGCATTTTTCAGCCTCCTAGAGGCTTGAAAAAAGCCTCTGCAGGCTTTGCAGGGCGAATAATCGGCCTGTTTCATCACTTCCGGAATTGACAAAATGGGCCTATTATTCATCCTGCAAAGCCTGCAGGGTTTCTTTTCCAAGCCTCTGGGAGGCCAAAAAACGCCTCAGACCAGCTGAAAAATCAGCTGTGAGGCACGCGCATGTGTAGTGAGGTAAAGTTGCCTGTGGCTTGCGTGCCGGCAAAAATGGCTCTCCGTGCCACCTGTGGCACGCATGCCATAGGTTTGCCATCATGGCACTAGAAGATAAACTGAGAGCAAACCCCACTTCTTCCTAGCCCTGATGATGTTCCCTAGCTGAGTCATGAAATGTCTGCAAGAAAAGAGATTGAATCAGAGACCACCAAGGACCCCCCGCCCCAAAGGGATTCTCCTCCTGGCCTATTTCTAAGGGCAGACAGGCAGGAGGGCAGAGAAACTGGAATCTTCAGTGGCTGAAAAAAGAGGGTTTAGGAAGGAGAGGGAGAAAGTAAATGACACATCCCTTACTTTGCAAAGCCCTTTGTTTTCTCTGAATATTTGGTGAAAAAAGGCATTGGCTCACACTTGGGTAGCTGGGTGGGCGAGTGGGAGGGGGCTCATCGGTCCCGACGTGATTGTAATCACAACATGGGTAGCAGTGGGAAGCAATTTCTGCAGCTCTTTGAACCAGTGTTTTTCAACCCTGAGCAAGTTAAAGATGGGTGGACTTCAGCTCCCAGAATTCCCCACTCCAGCAAGGCTGTAGTTAGACTATGAGGTCGGGCTTATTTTGGGGGGGAGGAAAATAAGAGGGGAAATTGTGCCTCTGCCTACCAGCATCCATCAGTATTCATCTGGCTAGCGTCCTGTCAGTGTGTGAGAGTTGAGGGCTGTTTGGAAACGGAAACAGTATTTGCTATGTGAGCAAGAAGGAGACAGCAAGGAGCCTGGGCGTGGCTTAGCTCATCTGTTCTGTACTAAAGCTGCTTGGTGCTGTGAAACTGAAACTCCTTTGCTTGTGTTTTGCATTTGGAACAGATTTCTTTTCAGGTGGGGAGGGGAGTACAAGTCTTTAGCATCAGATAATAATAATAATAACAATAATAACAATAATAACAATAATAACAATAATAATAATAACAACATCGGAAATATTAATGCTCTGATGGTCATTTTGAAAAATCCTTTCTTAGCAAGCACTTAGAAGGAAAGAAGAACATATGTGCCAACTTTTAAGTTTGTAGCCTTTACAGTTCTAGAGATTTCATGATGATGTGTGAGAGGATTTCGCTTGTAGATAGATAGATAGATAGATAGATAGATAGATAGATAGATAGATAGATAGATAGATAGATAGATAGATAGATAAGGGTGGGCTGCAGGGCATTTGAAAAGAGGACCCCAAATTGCTTTCGTAAAACACGCTCCTGAATTATCCTTTAGAGGGGAAAAAAGAGCCCATGTATATCCAGGCCCTCCAGGTAAAACTGGGTACCATCCCTGTACTATCAGTGGCTCATTTTTCAAAAGCCTGCAAGCAATAACTGCTCCAGATGCCCACTGTGGTTGCCTTGTTGTTTTTTCCATTTTATTTATTGTATTTATTTATTTTTGTCAATTGTTTACAAGATAATAGATACAAGTAAAAACATCATTATGAATACATGGATACATATAAGAAAAATAAAAAAAATAAAAGAAACAATAGAACAGGGACGGTAGGCACATTGGTGCGCTTCTGCATGCCTCCTACAGACCTCTTAAGAATGGGGTGAGGTCAATAGTAGACAGTCTAAGGTTAAAGTTTTTGGGGTTTGGGGAAGGAACCACAGAGTCAGGGAGAGGATTCCAGACCTTGACCACTCTGTTGCTGGAGTGCAAAATAAGATTGCACCTGGAGCGCCTCAAGATTGCCCAGATATCGAGGGAGGCACGTTTGCCTCCCTCCCGGCTGCGTTTCCCGGTGCCCGCAGCCGAAGAATGCGTGCTGACAAGTCTCGCATGCCAGAGAGATGCGCAAAGGGCTTGGTTCCTCGGTTTCTCCTGGAGGAATTCTGTCTCCGCTTCATTGGGCGGGGAAACCCTTGGGAAGGACGAAGCAAGGCAGGTTCAGCAGGGTCATTCCAGGTGCCAGCTTCTTCAACCCTTTACCAGCCTTTGCAATGGCCATGCTGGGCTTCCAAAGCTCTTGATATCCAGATTTGCTTTCAGGGAAGACATCTGAAATTTAAAAAAATGAACAATCTCACTGGCGCGAAATAAATGATTTCTGAGCAGTTCACATCTACAGCAGATGTCTGTAGAGATGCTCAGTCATCCAGTTCATGGATGGCAACTGGACTTTCTTGGTTTTTTTCTTTGGAAGACGTTTCATTTCTCATCCAAGAAGCTTCTTCAGCTCTGACTGGATGGTGGGGAATGGAAGGATTTATACTCCTTATATTCCTGGTCATTTGCCTCCTTTTAGAGGGTCATTGAGGCCACTTGGATATTTACCCTGTATCCTCAGGGTCACCTGAGTGGTGCTCCTGGTTCCCATAGTCTGCTACAGTCTTTTAGCTATACAATTTGGGATGGACACTCTGCATTGTAGGGAGTAAGAATGGATTTCCAGTGGGAAAAATTGCAGATTACAGGAACCATTTGTGCTCCTCAGGTGACTCTGAGGACACAGATAAACCTCCAAGTGGCCTCAACGACCTTCTAAAAGGATGCAAACGACCAGCTGTCTGCAAAGAGTAGAAATCCTTCCATTCCCCACCATCCAGTCAGAGGATGAGAAGTGAAACATGTTCAAAAGAGAAAACCAGAAAGTCCAGTTGCCTCCTGAAAAAGCACCTTTGGGACATCTAAGGAATCTTAGGAATTTTCCCGTTATTGCTTTTTCATGTAATTATTGCTTGTGTCCAGGATTCCCACATACAGGCAGTCCTTATTTTGCAACAGTTTACACTTACGACAGTTATGAAAAATGAACCGTGCAATCAGTTCTCGCGTTTATGACCTTCACTGGCATGTAAAGTAAAGGAAAAACTCAAGTCAGACCTTAAAGTACAGTTGCAGTTTTACCTAGCAAGTCCCAACTGTAGTCATTAAATGAGGACTTTAAGGACTCCTTGAAGATTGCACTTTCTGGTTCCAATGATATATTGTACCCTTTTGACACCTTGAATTTATTGGCCTGCCAGCATGTTTCTTGGCCCTTCCCTGTTGTGACAACATGGCCACAATTCATAAAGAGCCGTGGATTGCTTCTGTCCCAGAAATATTCACAAATTTCTTTGCATTGCAGAACTGATGTTTTTAATCCATCTTAGGCCAGTGATTTTCCTTTACGTTAATATTTTGCCTCGCCTGCTCTCCATTTTTATCCCTGTCACGGCATAAGTAGCTTAGCCTGGAACATGAGTGAATTCATCCCCTAGACATCACGATGGAGATTTCCAGTCTGGTCTTTCCAGAGCACTAAAATACTCCCTGATTATCCCATCGTATTGGCCACATCACTCGGTAGCTTTGAGTAAAACTAAAAATAAGACAACCAAAGCATTGGTTTGGTTGAAACCAATTGAAATAAGGGGCTTTTTTAAAAAATGCCCTGTTTTTTTCAGCTGTAGGATATAACTTTAGGACAGTGTGTGTGGCTTGGTTTGTTTTTTTCAAATTTGCCAACTTTTAACATAGGTGAACTCCTGACTCCCAGAATTCCCTAACCAGCATGCTGACTGGGGAATTGTGGGAATGGAAGTTTGCCCTTCTTTGAACTATCATACTTGAAAAATGCTGACCTAGCATGCAGACTGTCCATGTCTTCTCAAAAGATGTTCAGGTTTTGGTGGGAGGGAGCCTCTTTTAGGTGGGGCTTGTGCCTCCATCCAAATGGCCCATCTCTTGAATTATGCTGGTTGCATAACTTTGGACTTAGGTATATTGCTTCTGGGAGAGCAAAGGTTAGAAGCCAAGCTGGGGAAAAGAGGGAAGGAGAGCTAGGAAAGGATTGGATTTGGTTGAGGTTTGTGGGCACTAGGCGCAGATTTCTGTGTTGCCTTAAGAGGTGCTTTTTGTGTTCCCACTGAAGGAGAAGGGGAAGATGAGGAGGAGGAGGAGAAAAGAAGAAGGGGAGGGGAGGAGGAGGAAGAAGAGGAGGAGGAGGAGGAGGAAGAAGAAGGGAAGTGGAAGAGGAGGAAGAAGAGGAGGAAAAAGCGAATAAGAAGGGAAGTGGAAGGAGAAGGAGGAAGAAGAGAAGGAGGAGGAAAAAGAGGAGAAGAGGGAGGAGGAGGAAGAAGAAGATGGAGAGAAAGAAGAAGGGAAGAAGAGGAAGAGGAAGAAGGAGGGAAGGGGAGGAAGAGGAGGAAGAAGGAGAAAGAGAAGAAGAAGAAGAGCAGAAGGGGAAGGAGGAAGAAAAAGAAGAGGAGGAGGATATGAGTCTCCTTGCCTCTTTTTCCATGCTTGACATGCTGTCAAAGCATTGTGTGCACAATTAAAGCGCAGCCAGAGCCTTTCGGAGCTGGGTCTATTTTGGGCAGTCGTCAAGGAGAAGGCTGCATTCCTCCCACTCGCACATGTCAAGTGCTATTTGGAGCCACTGCAAGTGCAGCAGCCCCCTCCTTCGCCTCCCTTTCTGGGGTGCCAAGCCAGCAAGGCGAACCCCTCCAGAGCAGGCCTCGATGGCCCCGAACCCCAGATATGATGGGGTGGGGGAAGGGGCAGGAGTCGGTCTCCCCATCCAGCTTTTGGCTGAAAAAACTCAGCCGGCAAAAAGTTGGGAAGGATCAGACACACATGTAACCCCATTCACACATGCAATTCCCACCGGTTCTATGAAAGGGCACTTTGCTTCTGCCATGCGAATCAGCTGAGCTAAATAATAATAATAATAATAATAATAATAATAATAATAATAATAATAATAATAATAATAATAATAATAATAATGGAAAATAGGACAGAATAGGGCAGTGGGGGTGGGCAGGGCTAGCAAGAAGTGGTATTTGCCAGTTCTCTGAACTACTCAAAATTTTCACAACCGGTACGTCCGAACCGGTGTGAACCGGCTGAATAACACCTCTGCACACATGCACCACAGGCTCTTCTGCATCTAAATCTTTGACAGGAGGTTAAAAGGCAGGCTGGGAGCGAAGCAGCTAGTCCTTAAGGTTTGGCCTCGCCTTCCAGAGAGCAGAGAGAAAGTTGGAAGTCAAAGTCAGTCTTGAGGAAGCCAACCAAGCGTGCCGGCAAAAGTTTCACCCAGGACTCAAAGATCTTTGCCCTACTTAACTCCAGGTTTCCTCCTCCTGAAAGCAGAGCGAGGCCAAACATCCCGAACTCCCTCAGGAAAAGGCCGAGCCAGAGGCTGGGTCCTGCTCAGGGCTGGGTTTCCCATTCAGCAGTCCGTCCCCCCCACCAAGGCCCAATCCCTGCTTATCTGGAGACCAAAAACACATCGCCAACAAAAAATAAGAATTCAGCATGAAGATCGTCCCACGTTTCTTCTTTTATTTAAAAAAAAAGTTGGCAATTCTGCATCCCGAAAGCAGAGGGGAAACAAAATTAGGATATTCAAAGAAGTGAGTGATGTAATGAAATCTGGAAGTATGACAACAAATGATAAACGGGCAACAGAAATTAAATTTTGAAAAAAGGGATTAAAGTAAACAGTGTTAATGAAATGGGGGGAGGTTTATAAAATTGGTGTTGGTGGAAGGCAAAGGGAATAAACCTACTTGGGAATATATGTTGTTTTTTTGGGAGGGGAAATAAGAGCACAACTGGAATATATGGTATACCTTTTAGTTGGTATAGAAGAAGAAATATAAGGGAAAAATGGTCTCTAGGGAGGGTAGGATGTGCATTGTAATATTTTAATTTTTTTTGTATTTAGATTTTAATGTATTATGTTTGTATTACTTGCATTCCCCCAAAAATATTACAAAAAGATAGATAGATAGATAGATAGATAGATAGATAGATAGATAGATAGATAGATAGATAGATAGATGGATGCAAAGAAAGAGAAGGAAGGAAGGAAGGAAGGAAGGAAGGAAGGAAGGAAGGAAGGAAGGAAGGAAGGAAGGAAGGAAGGAAGGAAGGAAGGAAAGAAAGAAGGAAAACAGGCAGAACAAGGGCGGGTTCTTTGTCTTCCAGGGCCAGTGTTTGAAATCACCCTTTGTGCAGTCTCCTGCTCCAGTCAGTTTCTCTCAACCTTTCTGGTAGTCCCCCTTTCGTTTACTTGCAGAGTGGAAGCTCCTGCAGAAGGAAAGATAAGCGGGAAGATTGCAAACAGACAAAAGAATCAGAGCCTTCTTCCCCCTACCCCACCTCCCTTGATTTTTTTCCCAAAGTAGCAGCAGCAGGCAAAAATTCACCAGGTGAAGCCTTCACTCGGGCTTTGCACATAGCCTATTTTTCCTGCAAATCTTTGGCCGGGGCCAGTAATGCTTAAAATCCTGGTACAGGTCGTCCTTGTCTTAGAACAGTTTGTTTAGTGGCTGAAGTTATCATGGAATGGAAAAAAAAGTGACTTTCTTAAAGTTGACAAATTTGGGGGCCCCTGATTCAGATGCTTGNTTCTGACAAGCGTAGCCGGATTCACTTAATGACCGTGTTACCAATTTAACGACAGCAGGGATTCCCTTCACAAAATGGGGCAAGGAACATCGTAAAATGGGGGGGGTGTGATTCACTTAATGGACTTCTCGCTTAGCAACATCCATTTGGGGTGGGATCCGTTGAGGACGGCCCCTCTTCCTGTTGCGGGCGTGCAAAGATTCACTTCTTAGGAGTGCAAAGCTCAGCCTTGCCTGGTGCGGCTTCCCCTCTCTGCCCCTCTTGTCCTCTTCCCCACTCCAAGGAGAGAGGCTGAGCAAGGACACTGGCCTCTGGGCCTCTGCCAGCTGGACCCGTTCTGAGCATCCATCCGTGCCAAGAATTTCTCTCCCGGCTCTTCATAAGCCGCCGAAATCCTGCGGAGTTTCTGCTGACGACTTTGACTCGTCACCCGAGTGATTAGATCCTCCTGTGGAAAGACAGACTTTGCCCCTCTGCCAGTCCTTTGCCCGAGGGGCCAGTCCAGCGAGTGGCAAAGGCCGAGTGGTTCATGCTGGTCTCTGGGCATTGGTAGATTTCTCTATGTCTGCTGCTAGCTAAGAGGGAGGGAGGGAGGGAGAGAGAGAGAGAGAGAGAGAGAGAGAGAGAGCAGAGGAGATGAGAGAGAGAGAGAGAGAGAGAAGAGAGAGAGAGAGAGAGAGAGAGAGAGGGAGAGAGAGAGGTGATAAGATGATACGATGAATCACGAGATACCAGAGAGAGAAACAGACAAGATGACAACAGATATAAGACTGAGAGAGAGAGAAGAGAGAGAGAGGTGATCAGATAGAGTAGATAGATAGATAGATTAGATAGATTAGATGATAGATAAGATAGATAGATAGATAGATAGATAGATAGATAGATAGATATATGATATAGATATATGGATTGTTTTTGGTAAATTTGGATATATATAGTATACAACACACACTGTTCGGCTTCTTCGGTATTATCCCACGTCATTGTAGTTGTGCTTTTAAAGTTGAAGCAAACGTTTTCGGCAGAATCTTATCCTGCCATCTCAGGGCTTCTGTATTTGTGTATATTGTGTATACACAAGCCTGATGATGGCAAGATAAGATTTCTGGCCGAAACGTTGCTTCAACTTTAAACTTTAAAAGCACAACTACAATGACGTGGGATAATACCCGAAGGAAGCTGAACAGCGTGTGTGTGTGTATACATACACACACACACACACACACATATATATTTGTACATGTATATACATATACATATAAAACCTCAGAAAACAAATATACATACATATATGTGTGTGTGTGTATGTATATACATACATACACACAGAGATACCAAGGGAGAGACAGAGAGACAAATGATAAAGATGAGAGATGAGAGAGAAAGAGAGACAGAGACAGAGACACACAGAGAGAAACAGAGACAGGTGATAAAGATGATCGATGAGAGAGACGGAGATACAGAAGTAGAGACAGACAGATAGACAATAAAGATGGACAGACAGATGAAAAGATGCGCATGAGATATTTATATTTTAAATGCACTGATTCCAGAGGTAGTTTGACTTAGACGTGCTATTTTTCGGCAAATCGGCTGAAGCAGTTCCCTGGTCATTTGTTGAAATGTTTTCTGCATTTAAAAAAAAATTGATGAGGACTAGAAGCATGAAAGTAACAGAGCTATGGGGCTAAGCATGAGAGGAGCATGGGATAGAAACAGGGATGTTCGAAAAAGTAGTTCAGGNAGCTATGGGGCTAAGCATGAGTGGAGCATGGGATAGAAACAGGGATGTTCGAAAAAGTAGTTCAGGGGCTCTTGGAGGGGGTGGGGGGTCTTTAGGGCCCTAGGCTAGTGTTTCTCACCCTTGGCTGCTTTAAGAGATCTGGACTTGAACTCCCAGAATTCCCCAGCCAGCGTGGTCACCTTTTAAAGGAGAAGGATTTCATGGGTAGGGTTGGCCGTTCGAATCCTCCAGTCCTGAGGAGTTCCACAGCCAGCATTTGATCAGGCTGGATACTTGCCAATGGCTTGTGGCCGGGCCCTTTCTGGGTAGGACTGGGAGCTTCTCCGCTCTGCGAATCCCAGCTGGGTGGGAATCCCACTCCTTTGCCTTCTGTGCTCCCTGCCTCCTTTTCTGGGAAACATTCCCCCACCCCCACCC
>BHFT01014116.1:0-52870 GCA_004320025.1 Laticauda laticaudata
CTTCTCTTCTCTTCTCTTCTCTTCTCTTCTCTTCTCTTCTCTTCTCTTCTCTTCTCTTCTCTTCTCTTCTCTCCTTCCCTTCCCTTCCCTTCCCTTCTGTTTGTGATATAGCTAGATCAAAGCCTTTGGGACATCTAGTTGCTGATGTTGCCATGCAGGAAAATAAAATCCAAAGATGCAAGATAGAATTACAGTGGGACCATGTAACAGAAGAAGCAGGAACACAAGAACTCTCAACATAGTGAAAAATGAAATTAATCGGCTATACATTATCTTAGGGCATGAGGAAATTGAAAGGACTGGAATTAGACACTTTTGATGAGAAGATCATACTGTTTATTATATAAGATCTTATATAAAAGCTGAAAAATGAAGAAGCAACATTAAGAAGTTAGGAAGGATATAGCAGGGACAGAGCTTGGCTACAGTTTGATCAATGATTAAATAATAACTAGTAGACTTCATAAGCAATCTTTTAATATGATTATTGAGATTTGTGCTGGTGACTATACTTTTGGTTCAAGGGATGAAATCAAATACAGATAATCTTAATTGTTTTGGGGTTCCATATTTGCAAATATGGAAATATGGAACCCACATAAAAAAAATATTTATTTATTTTTTTTTGTAAACCCAAAGCCAGTACTTGCAGTGCTATTGCAGTCATTAGAATCATCTGATGGTCAGTTCCCAGCACTAATGAACAGATAGTACCAAGTCAAAGAAGATCAACCTAAAATGGAAGTAGTATACAGGTGGTCCCTGGCTTACAACTGTTTGCTGAATGACCAAACTTACAACAGATCTGTAAAAGTCTTATGACCCAGATAATATTTTGGGCGCTCAGTCCCCGGCCCGCCTTTATGACTATTATGGCAGCCGTCAGTCACACAATCACAATTTATTACGTTTTTGTTGTTGTTGCCAAAAACCAATGTTTACTTCTACCTGTCCATTGTGGAAATGGGTTTGCTTAATTGCAGTGTTTGCTTTATGACAACCACATTCACTTAGTGACTGCTGATACTGATGAAAAAAAAAAGATCTCCAAAATTGGGCTGACATGACTTGCAACCATAATTCCGGAATCAATTACAGTTGTAATTCAAGAATTATCAGTATGAAATTCTACCCAGCAGGAATGGCAACATTCAAGATACCTTGTGACATATTCCCGACTGTACTTACAAGAACCTCGAGTACAAGGGGGTCAAATTCAAGGCCCATAGGCCAGAGGTGGGTATTCAGCAGGTTCTGACCAGTTCTGGAGAACCAGGAGTGGAAATTTTGAGGAGTTCAGAGAACCGGCAAATCCCACCTCTGACTGGAGATTTTACAGCATCCTTCCCCTGCCATGCCCACCAAGCCACATCCACAGAACCGATAGTAAAAAAAACTTGAATCCCACCACTGCCTCAAGCCAGATCGGGCCTGTGCGGCTGTCCTGGAAACAGTGAAGGACTGGCCCGCGGTGCCTCTGCCAGCGAAAACAGAACATGGGAAGGCCACTTGTAGCCCCCCCGAGCTCCATTTTCGGCTACAACAGCCTCCTGCAACCTTCTGCCAGCAAAAATGGAGGTCGGGAAAGCCACGTGCGGTCCTCCTGAGCTCTGTTTTCACTGGTACAATGCTTGGGCCACCACAAGTGCTCCTGACACGAGTGATGTCAAGCTGGCCACGCCCACCCTGGCCACATCACCCCCCTGAAGTCAAACACAACCCTGATGAAACACAACCCTCAATGAAATCGAGTTTTTGACACCCCTGCCCTAGATAGAACCTGTGAATGACCCTCCCTCCCTTCCTTCCTTCCTCCCTACTTTTTTTTTAAATATTCTCAATCTACAGATTGCTATTCATATTAATTTGTTTTGGGCCCCATGTTAGAAATCCCAAGGCCTCCCCAATCCTCCTCCTCCTGCATCTCTGGGGCAATTATATGACTTCGTTTGCAGTCACTACTGATCACTAGGACAATATAATGAAAGTATAGTGCCTCCTAGCTTTCAGTAATTAATGTAATCATTTTAATACATATAATACTAGATATTAGATCAACAACTTAGGCATTGTCAAGTAGGAAGGTTTGGGAATAGCCAGAGAAATATGGCAAGCGATAGAAGAAGAACCAGTAAACGTTTTAATCAAACTATGCCAGCAAATCTGCAAAACAACAGAATGGTCAACAGATTGGAAGTCTGTATCACACTACAGGTAATCCTCAACTTATGACAACAATTGAGTCCAAAATTTCTATTGCTAAGCAAGACAGTTGTTAAGTGAGTTTTGCCCCATTTTGCAATCTTTCTTGACATAGTCATTAAGTGAATCACCACAGTTAAGTTAGGAACATGGTTGCTGAGTTAATCTGGCTTCCCTGTTGACTTTGCTTGTCTGAAGGTTGCGAAAGGTAATCACATGATCCCAGAACTCTGCAGCCATCACAAATATGAGCCAATTGCCAAGCATCCATATTTGATCATGTGACCATGGGCGATTGGCGTATGTGTGAAAAACAGTCATAATTCACTTTTTTCAATGCTGTTGTAACTTTGATCAGTCACTAAATGAATGGTTCTAAGATGAGGATTATCCAGAATGAAGATGGTGCAAACTATTGCACAATATCCTTAGTTTCCCTGCTAGCAAAATAATGCTTAGGATAATCTAATGCAGATTAGACTCCTACATGAAAAGAGAGGTGCACATGTTCAAACTGGCTTTAGAGAAAGCTGAGGGATTATTGCTGATTATTGCTAGATAATTGAGAAAGCCAAATAATTCCCCAAAGAAGTCAAACATGCTTTGTGGATTCTTCAACCACGACAAGCTGTGGTGTGTGCTTAGGGAAATAGGAATCCCAGAACATCTCATTGTCTCATATAAAGCCTAGGCACACTGTCAGGAAACCACAATCCAGATAAAGGTAATGGTTCCCCTTGCACATACATGCTACTCATTTCTAGCTCTAGAGGCAGTGCTCATCTCCGTTACGAAGCCAAAGAGCCAGTGCTGTCCAAAGGCATCTCCATGTTCATGTGGCCAGCATGACTAAACACCAAAGGTGCCCAGAATGCTGTTACCTTCCCACCAAAGGGGTCTTGAATTGCTAGGTTGGCAGAAGCTGGGACAAGTAATGGGAGCTCATTCCATTACGCGGCGCTAGGGATTTGAACCGCCAAACGACTGACCTTTCTGATCAACAAGCTCAATGTCTTAGCCACTGAGCCACCGCATCCCTACAGTCCAGATAGAACATGTCAAAACAGATTAATTCCAAGTTGGTGCAAGAGTGAGACAAGCTGTGTACTCTCCCTTATTTTATTCAACCTATATAAGGAATACATATACATGAGGGAAGCTGGATTTGAAGAAGATGAATGTGGTTTTAAAACTGGAGGAAGAAACACCAATAAACTGTGTTATGCTGATAATATTCCACTGATAAGTGAAAATGCAACTGATCGGGAATGTGTAGTAATGAAAATCAAGAAGCACAATGAAAAAATAGGACTAAGATTAAGAATAAACTAATCACAATAAGTGTAAATAAACAGCCTTGAATTAACTGGGAACATACTGTTGATTAATGTTGATCAATTGTTAATTATCAACGATAAAAGAACCATTAGTCAAGAAATATGTCACAAACCAGCACTTGGTTAGAATTGCAATGGAGACCTTGGAAAAGATATTAAAATGCCATGATGTTTTTACACCTACAAAGATCAGAACTGTGTGGTCAACTGTAACATTCTATGGAAGTGAAGGCTGGACTTGGAAGAGGCAGGACAGAAAGAGTATTGACATTTGAACTTTGGTGTTGGAGAAGACTGAAGTATTCCATGGACAACCAAGAGAACAAACCAATGGATCATTGAACAAATCGACCCAGAATTTTCACCCGAGACACAAATGACCAGCTCAAATTATCATATTTTGGACACATTATGCAAAGAATAGCTCCCTTGGGAAATCTATTGCACAGGAAAAAGTGGAAAGGATGAGATGACCAACCACAAGAAAGATGGATTGACTTATAAATAGGTGCATCAAAGGAAGACATGAAGGACCATGTTGGAGACAGAATATCCTGAAGGAAAACTTATGTAAAGGTTAAGATTTGACAGAGTTGATGGCACATAATTAATTATCACATATGGACACATATGACCTGTGGACTTCAACTCCCATGGCTGGCCTCAGGAATTTTGGGAGCTGAAGTCCACAGGTTGTAAAGGGGCCATAGTTGCCCACCCAGTGCCATAGAATAGATGATTAGCATAGGAAGTGGCCTTTGATTATTCCCAATTTTAGCCATTTTACATAAAAGCAGCAGAATAGAGATGGAAAGTAGGACACCAAGTGATCACTCCTCTCTTCTTCAATAGGAAGGAAACAATTTGGTGGGTGGGGATGATGTATATCCACAGTGCTGAGGCAAAATAATTGCAAGAAAACGTTGGGGAAATGGAAACTCATCTGATTAGGATTGTCTGTTTTACTCCTCTTTGCTGAATGGGATGCAAGAGACCCAGGTTCCCAGGTTACCCACAGGCGTGAAACTCACTTGCTGTCTTTGGGTCTCGGTTTGTCTCTCTCTCTCCCTCCCTCCCTCCCTCTCCTCTTCTCCCTCCTTATCTCCCTTTCCCCCTCTTTTTCTCCCACTTCATAGCACTGTCGTTTTAGACAAAAGTTTTATGTATGCCACTTGGAAGTTTTTGAACAAAAGGTAGAATAAAAATCAGACACCTATGTCCCTATTTTTTTTTAAAGTTGGGCATTAACCACATTTCGAACAGATAATGGAGAGAAATGCATTGATTTGTCTTATTAGATCTTGTGTCATTGAAATGACTTTTGTAACCTCCTTTGGGCTTGGGGAAACTTTAAATAGACAAATACTGGAAATGCAGGGAAATATTTTCTTAATGCACAGAAAAGTCACTACAGGCTTTGACGCTGTGCTTCAGGGAATGTCAACTGATGTTGTAGCTCTTCCAGGCCTCCAGGGGGCAGGAAGGGGTAAGGAAACGAGTGATTCGAGCAGGTGGAAGCTGAACTTTCATCATTCACATCAAAGCAGCTTTTCTAGAACACAAGGGAGAGAGATCCATCTATGTGTGTGCGGGTTTGTGCGTATGTTACAGTCAATCAGTCAGGGTGTATTGGTTGGATTGAGGTCTTGGCCTTTCAGCCCTCAGGACTGTAAGAGCAGCAACCTTGTGTCTAAACGGCTGCAGAGCAGCATACCGATCTGTCCCTCGCTGACCATCCATCAGTAAAGCTTGCATTTCTTCACACTGCCAGCGAGTTCCCTGAGTAGCTGGCTCGTGGAAGGCTAAATTTAAAATGGAGACACCAAGTTTCATGAGATGACAGCTGTCAACAGTTTTGTGGTGCAGGGCAACCAGGGCTTGTTGGCCCAAGGCAAAACAGAAAGGAGGAGAGAGATTTAAGAAGCATCATCTATTTAATTGTCATTATCATTCCTGTGCTTTTTGAAACAAATCCCTTTTTGACTTGAGGAAGATATCTACCTTCCTTTCGAGCCATGGTGGCTCATTGGATAGAATGCAGTACTGCAGGCAAACTGCCCACAGCCAGGAGTTAGATCCTGACGGGACTCAAAGTTGACTCAGCCTTCCTTCCATCCTTCCAAGGTTGGTCGAATGAGGACCCAGATTGTTGGGGGAAATAGGCTGACTTTGTCAACCGCTTAGAAGGGACTGTAAAGCCCTGTGAAGTGGTCTATAAGTCTAAATGCTGCTGCTATTTAGTTTAGAATGGGCATCTACTGATTCTCTGTGAAAGGAGGTGCTGCTCAGTATAATATTTGCTGCAGATGGACAACTTCACAATGCATAAATGTCCTTTCCTCAAGCTGGCTGGCACCGCTCTGTCTTACTGTCTATATATTCAGAATGGAATGATATTAGTGAGCTGTGTATTTGGAAACTTGCGATTGAGAAAAAGCCACAAGGTACCAGAAGACAGTTTTTGGTGTACATGTACCTTCTCATTGTTGAAAGAAGATTTCATGGTCAGGAGGTTCTGGAGAACTGGTAGTGAAAATTTTGAGTAGTTTGGAGAACCGGCAAATACCACCTATAACTGGCCCCGCCCCCATCTATTCTCTGCCTCCCGAGTCCCAGCTGATCGGCTGGGTCTTCTTTGGTTGTGCTGCACAGGAGAACGGAGCTGGAAAGCAGGTTAGTGGGGTGGGGAGGGAATGGGGATTTTGAAGTATATCCTTCCACTGGAGTGAGTGGAAATGGGGATTTTACAGTACATCCTTCCCCTGCCATGTCCACCAAACCATGCCCACCAACCATACCCACAGAACCATAGTAAAAAAATTTGAATACCACCATTGATCAGAAGTGCCAGCTTTTATAGACTTGCGGGATGGGGAAGGGGCATCACAATGTTAAGCATGGCCTGGATTAGCCCTGCTTCTACCTATCTTTGCTGGAAAACCAGTTCCAAATAATCTGCTAGACTTTGGGAGAGGGGGTTGGGTGAAAAAAAAAAAATAATGAACACGCAACAAGCACATAGCTGTGTGCGTCCTTTGGATTTAATTGAGGGATTTTTGCAAAATAGTTCCTGTAGATTCTGTTTATAAGATAAGTCACTGCCCAGAAGGGGATAAGCAAATGTCATTGGGCTTGAGGAAGAGGCCACTTTGAATGTCTGTGGAGATTCTCAGTCATCCAGGTCATGGTTGAAAGAGTACTAATGATTAAATGACTGCAAGGAATATAAATCCTTCCATTCCCTACCATTCAGTCAGAACCAAAGAAGCTTCTCGGATGAGAAGTGAAACATCTTCAAGGAAGAACAACAAAGTCTACTTGCCTTTTGAAAAAGCCCCTTTGGGATGCCACTTTCAAAACAATTCAGATGATGATCTTTGGGCCTCATACAAGCCTAGTTCTACGCCATTCATCAAAGCAGCCTGCCCCTTTTTTCTGCCTTCTATGGAAGACTAGGAAAAGAAAGCCAGTTTGGTCTAGTAATTGAGACACCAGACTAGAAAGCTGGAGAGCGCAAGTTCAAGGCCTACCTTACTCATGAAAGCTGGCTGGGTGACTTTCGACCAGTCACTTTTAGCCCAGCCCATCTCACAGGGTTGTTGTTGTGGGGAAAATAGGAGGAGGAAGGTGTGTTGGATATATTTGACACCCTGAGATATTTGTAAAAATAATAAAAATGGGAAACAAATAAAGAAGGTGTTTGTTGTTTTTTTAGGCTTCCAAGAAAAAAGAGGGAGGGCCTGCTTAAAGGACAGCAGAGCAATGTTGTGCTTGCATGAAGCCTGAAACACTTCTGAATCATTTTCAAATCATGCATATATTGGAACACTGCTATCATGTCTTCTCTGGTCCTTCTCTTCACTAGACTAGCCAACGACTCTCAGAAAGAGTGCTAAAGACTATAAGAAATATAAATCCTTACCTCCTCCACCATTTGTTCAGAACTGAAGAAGCTTCTTGGATGAGAAGCGAAATGTCTTCAAAGGGAAAAAAAAAGTCCTGTTTTGTTTTTTTGTTTTTTGAAAAAGCACCTTTGGTGCTTTCTTTTCCATCTCTGCCTTTCTCCCAACTGTGAAGGAAGGCTGATCAGCAATATCTAACTGTCCCGAAGAAAATACTGCAATTACTAACACAATACAGTTGTAGTCAAGAGCCAGCCTCCTCCCTGCCATCAATTAGGAAAGCTGAATAAGAAAAAATGTTGCTGGTGAAAGGAATAAAGCACAGATGATTGACTGAATCCTCCTTAACAGGCAGTAATGCAGCACAACAGGCACCAGAAAGAGAATCAGTGAGAATCAATCACAGTGAGAACAATTAATCGGTGGAATAGCTTTCTTTCAGAAGTTGTGGGTGCTCCATCACTGGAGGTTTCAAAGAAGAGCCTGGACAGCCATTTGTCTGGAATGGTATAGGCACTGCTGGCTATCCTTTTTGGGCTCCTGTGCCAAAAATTGCATGCTCGCTCACATGTGCGTACTCATGTGCCAGCACCCGGAAGGCAATGCATGCGGGCTCCCCCATGGCCCCTATGCATGCATACACGATCCCCGCCACCGCCCCCTTATCTACACTGCAGCTGATTTTCGACCCGTTTGAGGCCTTTTTCAGCCTCCCAGAAGCTTGAGAAAAGCCTCTGCAGCCTCTGGAGGCCAAAAAAGGGGCCCGTTTCATCACTTCAGGTATTTCCAGATTTACAGGAAGTGACGAACAGGCCTGTTTTTCAGCCTCCAAAGGCTGCAGAGGCTTCTCTCAAGCCTCTGGGAGGCCAAGAAAGGCCTCAAACGGGTTGAAAATTGGCTGGAAGACATGCACATGTGCAGTGAGGTAAGTTTGGCTGGGGCTCGCGTGCCCACACAAATGGCTCTGAGCAGTAAGGCTGGCTTCGTACATTTGAGTTGCAAAGTAATTTGTAATCTAAATTTGTAATGTAACCTTGTCAAAGCTAGAGTATAAAATGGTACTCAGAACAATTGTGCGTGTGTGTGTGTATGTGTGTTTCATTGGCAAGACTGGCTTAACAGGCATTCATTCTTCGTCTTATCAATCTAGACCAGGGGTAGTCAACCTTTTTATACCTATCACCCACTTTTGTATCTCTGTTAGTAGTAAAGTTTTCTCTAACTGCCCACCGGTTCCACAGTAATGGTGATTTATAAAGTAGGGGACAAACCCCTACCGCCCATCATGAAAGCTGGAACACCCACTAGTGGGCAGTAGGTTGACTACCATGGGTCTAGACTCTGGACAAACTACTCTCTAGTAGCACTATTTCATATCAATAAGTGCCATGGTCAATTCAAAGGTCTTCTGGCTTGGAATGTGTTTATGAATAGCAGGTAGCACACCTGGATATATGTTTTGCACCATTAAATTTCCCCATGCAATTGAAGAAGAACAATCCATGACATCTCCTTTCTTACCTGCTGTAACAGTAGCTGGTCGATCCATGCCATTCTCATCTTTTCCTTCTGCCCAGAAAATTAATGGCATAGCTGGGCCTTGCCCCCTACTGCAATGATAGATTTAAAGGGATAACAAACATCTCCAAACTGCAATCAGGGAAACCCACTGGAAGAGTCACTTGACCCAATACAAAAAAATACTAATAAAATGTTCTCTTCACATACAATTTACAAGGACAATTCTGAGGCTTTGTGGGTCTTCTGCCATCTGCTTAAAAGGCCTAATTTTCTCATCAATGCCACTGATCTCCCAGGCATTGGAAGAACAGCAGAGAACGTAGAATAGAATTGGCATTTTCTAAAGCTAAGCTCTGGGCTTTTCACACCTTCCTGGGCAGCTTTCCAGCCATACCAGTTGTTTGTTGCTGGCTCACACTCCAGCTCTAGGGATAAACTCTGAACTGAAAGCTGGCTTCAGGAAAAGGTGTCCCTTGACGTTTACACTGAAGCAAACTGTCAAAATGATACCTCCCCTAAGTTAGCTAATTTTAATGACAAAGAGCAAGGAAGATTGAAAGCAAGAGAATATTTACACCTAGGTTTGCTGTCCTTATTTGATGACAGTTCATTATCATGCTTCCCCAAGGCCTGGTTCTGTAAAATTATATGAATATATAAGTCACCCAGGCTTACTTTGGACAGTGAAATGGCCAGCATATAAACTTAGGAATAAATACATGTTTATGACAAATAAATCTTACCTGATACACAGATAGATCAGGCAGGGTTGGTACAATGCAACAAGCTATGGCTATTAATATTTTCAAGGACCTAAAAGCAGGAAAAGGCCATCAGAGCTTATGCCTAATTTCTTGCTTGTCCTCCAAAAGACAAGCTCACATATCTGGCAAAACTGCTTTGTGGCTCAATGCTTGATGAATTTAACAAATAAATACATTTTCCTGTAGCCCATCCTTGCCATCTAAGCACAGTCATTCCTGCAACAAGTACAGTCATTGTGGATACAGAGTTGACTTGTATGTCCTGTATGCAACTAGTAGAAGAGCACAGGGAATACAGCCAGTGCCCTATTCTTGCTTCTATCTCCATTACTCCAAGAATAGTAAAAATACAAAACAATCCTCATCTCTTTTGATTTGAACTCCACTTGTGGTTCAGAGGTGGTATTCATCAGGTTTTGACCAGTTCTGGAGAACCGGTAGCGGAAATTTTGAGTAGTTCAGAGAACCGACAAATCCCACCTCTGACTGGAGATATTACAGTATTCTTCCCCTGTCACCGCTCACCAAGCCATGCCCACAGAACTGGTAGTAAAAAAAATTGAATCCCACCACTGTTGTGGTTGGCTTGTAATCTTTTGAGCATGAAATTTTCCATCAAAATTAGTTCTGTCTACACTTGATAATTCACCTTTTATCTTTGGATTGATCAGATGAGCTTTCCTTAGAGTACCGTACTTACTTTATTTGTGTCAGAAGCACCATCAGATTATAAATATACAACATTCAACACTGAGCAAGTAAAATAGGTATCAAATAGGCCACACCATACGAGGATAAATTATGCATTGTAAAGATCACTTGAAGATGGAAGATACTTTCAGTGTAATCTACCATGATATTTCCAATGTAATTTATACTTCCCCTGCATGGATCGCCCCTGTGACTCTGTAGGAAAGACACAGAGGAAGCTAACCACCAGATTGCAAGAACACAAGCGAGTAGTCAGACAAGAAGACCGGAACTCATTGGTAGCCTCACATTGCAGTAATCAAGGACATACATTCAGTTTTGGAGCAAGCAAGATTGTTGGATGACCAGGCAAAAAACAGCCAGGGAAGTGATTGAAGCCTGGGAAATGGGCCCCTCATCGGCTAACAGGAGTGCTGATTTACTTCCATCTTATCAAGTACTTAGGAAGCAAGGACTTGGTATTACAAGGAAACATCAGCCAACTACTTAGTAGCCAGCCACCAACACCCCAATCAACACCTGAAAAGCCACACACAGCAGGCACCATATAAATACCACACACAGAATAACCCAAAGTACATACTCTGCTAGAAAGAAGTTCTCTGCGAATGGGCTCCAGTATGCGTCTGAAAGCTTGGAAGACTAAACCTCTGGTCCAAGTGACCGACCCAGATTGGATCCATAGAAATATAGCATGTGAAAAAAGTATGTAAAAAATAGGATTAACATGAAATGACACCTGCCTGGTATCGGGCCACAGTGCTAGCATTTTCTCTCACCAGCATGAGGTCTTCTTCTATACTTGTTGAAGGACATTGTACGCACTACAGCATATGAGACGTTCTACTCCATAGTCACGTGGGGTGTCTTCTATAGGAAAACCCATTTTCTTAGATTGCCCTCTGATCTTCTAACAGCATCCCCAAACCACGCTGGATTGGGCCAAAGTCCCACTGAAGCCAGCAATCTGTGTGACACTGTGGCCAAATAGATATATTTGGGAAATGTACCCATTTATTGGAGACTGATAACTTTCCTTCCGTCATCACCTCCTGGGAACCAGTCTTTAAGGAAGGTTTCAGAAAGTAGGAAATTATAGGAAATCAATGTAAGGGACTATTAATAGCCTGATACTCCATAAACCTGTTTAGTACTGGCCTCTTTTTAAAACCATCCAAACTGGCTGCCGTTATCACAATTGCTGATTGCAAATTTCACAGTTTAATTGTATTTAAAAAACAATTTCCTCCTTTTGATCTTAAACCTCCCTGCATTCTCTTTGAGCAGTTGAGTTAAGGTTCTGACCTTGTCAGTGAGGCAGGGAAAACTTTCCCCCAGCCGTGTTACCTGCTCTATACAATTTTTTTATAGCTTGGTCATGCTTACTCTTATTCTCTTTTAAGTCTTCTTATTTGGCCCTGGTTTCTCCTTACTGCTTCCCGTGGGACAGGCTACACTTCATAGGCAAAATAGGCCTATGGGTGTGCCTACCTCCTTAGATGGTGAGGGTAGATGTGTGTGCCTCCACGTGGTTCTCTGTTTACCGAGGTGTAGCTGCCAAAAATACTTTGCAGTAATTATAGCTTTTGGGAACCAGAATTCCAGCACCTGTGAATCCTGTCCTGCCTGCTTTGGAGCATGTAGCCTGGGATCCTAGAGGATGATTAGCAGCCTTGGCTGAGAAGACACTGGCTGTGCTATGCTTTTTTTTCTTCTTCTTTTCAACATAAATACGCCCTTGCCTAGTGTCAAAATCAGATAGGGATGGGGTGATTCAAATGCAGTGGCTTTGAAATGTGACGTTCTTCTCAGGAAGTGCAACCGACAGAGTGTGTGTGTGTGTGGGGGGGGAACTGATCAGGTTCATGAGAGTGAAGTGGGCACTTTAAGGTTGCCTGGGGCCTGCTTAACTTTCCTGGTGAAGAAAAGACAGGAGGTTGCACCATGGGCTGAGATCCTGAGTCACTTCTGCCAACAAGAGATACACCATGAATTCGCAAAGGCAGTTGAACTCTGCAGCAATCCGGGCTGAGGCCCAAAGGTATGAGGGGATCAAAGTGCAGCTCAACAAACTTTTCCAGCTGGTGGAGCTGGTTGATGACCCTCGGCTGAAGAACAACTTCAAGGTGTCATTGAGCATTGTACGAGGTAGGTGGCTTGGGCTTGCCATAGGATGGAGGGTGAGGGGGTGTCATCTGGCTGGCTAAAAACCTTTAATGGTGTTTAGGACTTTCTCTGAAGCTACCAAGAGGGGAGATTTGAACTGATAAGAGTCCCAGAAAAGACCTCCTGCAGATCTAGGGGAAAAGAAACCTGCAATATAAAAAATCACATGAGGTTTTTAAAAGTTGAAATGAAATTCTGACACCTGTAGGTAATAGTTATGAAACATTTTAAGAGTAAAAGCCCCTGCTTTTATAACCCAAAAAGAAAAGGCATTTCTTCAGGAGGCACTTGGGCTTTATCATATTAAAAATATTGTCATGTGAAAGAAATGATGAGAAGCAATTTTGCCATTATTGGAATTTTCCTGTTTAATGGGGAAGAATTGGGGGAAGACACCAAAGCCCCATAGAGGAAGTAGATCTCAAGGGCAGAAGGCAGGAATGAGGTAGGGAATTCCAGTCAATGGGAATCTGCCTGGCCCTGCCATTGCAGAGAGACCATGTTGACAAACTAACTTCTGGAATTGTTGAAGATCTACGGCATTGTCGGGATATATGAATCTGTAGGTATGGTCCCTTTGTCTTTATTTACAGCAGAAGATAAATAGCAAATGACAGTGCTAAACTGTGGGCTATAAAAAAGCTTTACTTGCTAATGACTGCTTATCTAGATTGTGTTAGAGGCACAGCTTTTCCCTGCATTCGTAGTGGCAACATGTTCAATTGTAAAGTCTCATAGTTATCTCGCTTCTGGTCAGCTTCACATTAATTGGGATAGGCAATGAACTTTAAGAATGAGTTTTAAGTGAGCAATTGTACTGCCTTTCCTAGAGCTTGGTTTGTTTCCGTCTTCTTTTTCTTGTTGTTTTTTTAAAGCCCAAGTGTAAGTTTGATGAGTTCCCAAAGGAGTCAGTGGATAGGTGTTAATCATGTGTGAGATGTTTCTCCATTCAGTCAGTAGAATTCAGGCATGCTAAGGTTCACAGGGATTGTGTTCCAAATCTGGGCTGCAGGAACATAGAATGTATTGAATTCAGCTGAAGTAAATCTATATCTGGATTTCTCTGAACAGCACGGTCACCTTGAATTACTTAATCCATGTTAAAATGTTCATGTTAAGAATTAGTCTGGTTATATTAAATGCAGTCTGATCTCACCTTCTTAATACCTCTGGCTGTCAGTGTGCTTGGTGTCAACAATTATGATACTACAGATTCATGGAAAATGGGAAAGCTGTACAGGAAACAAGGGTCATATCCAGATCAAGGCTGTATGCTGGAAACAACAGGCTTGACTTAAGATGGTTTACTATCTAGGATATAGGACAAAATAGGATGTGCATCTTTCATTTTATAATGGGGGGGAGAGTAATTAAATTTTACTTTCACACTGATGTACTTTTCCCGAGAGTAGAGATTTACTCCTAAGTGCAGGGTAAGCTACATAGTACATAAACTGGGATCCTTGAATATCACCCTGATCTTTCTCCTTCAGCAATTTCCTCCCCACCCCCACTCCCCACCCCCTAGGAAAAACCTGCCTCACCTGTTTACTTTTGTTGCTTTCCCCACTTCCTGTCTATGTTCTAAAATTCAGAGCATCTGGAAGGGGAGAAACAGCCCCAGTCATTTTCACTTTCACATGTCCATTTCCAGATTGGTTGTATGTAGGTGAGTTAGAAACGGGGAGTATACAAGCCATGCTCCTTTCTGATTGGCCAGCCCTGACAAATGATCCCTCTGAAATGTGGCAGGTTTCTGTCCCCTAAATTGTTCCCCAACACCTTTTGGGTAACATTGGGTAATATTCTGGGTAATATTCTGCTCATATTTTGTTAGTGGAGCGTACTAAAGTTAGAAGATGCTGTTTGTGTAGAAAGAAAGAAAGAAAGAAAGAAAGAAAGAAAGAAAGAAAGAAAGAAAGAAAGAAAGAAAGAAAGAAAGAAAACCAAAAGATATTTACATAGAATCTGCATATGCAAATGTACATTTATAGATGCCCACTTATAAGGACCTCTGGGGAAGAAATGGCAAAGATAGCTCTGCTAAAAGCTAACTACCATCACAGAATAGCAAGTATTTGT
Source organism: Laticauda laticaudata (assembly GCA_004320025.1). Lineage (NCBI taxonomy): Eukaryota > Metazoa > Chordata > Lepidosauria > Squamata > Elapidae > Laticauda > Laticauda laticaudata. The sequence goes on from BHFT01014116.1 coordinate 14,686, forward strand.
CTGAAAGGGTAGGGTTTCCTGCCTGAGGTTACACTAAAAGATCTCCAAGGTTTCTTCCAACTCTGTTATTCTATTAAGTAGATTGGCTCTTTGTAATTCTTCTCTGGAAAAGAAGTGGAATTGAGATTGCCCACAAGTGCTCCATACATTTGCCCCTTGTGATGAGACAGCACGACAGCAGTCTCTGGTGGGTTTACAGCTCTGGGACATCAGAGAATACCATCTTTTTTCTGAAATCACAGTTGGCATCTTCAAAAAGGACACTGGGTTTGCATCAGGGCTGGGAATGCTACCAGTTCTCTACCGGTAGCTCTGAAGAGCAGCAGACACAGAAGAGAACCGGTTCTGTGTCTGCTGCTGTTTTGGTCCACCTGCCCACCTGGGCTCTTACCTGTCCTTTATTTCCTGCTTTTTAAACCTCAGCTGCCTTGTGCAGCACAGCTGAGGTTGAAAAAGCAGGGGGAAAAGTGGTTGATCAAATGCTGCGCACCCACATGCAGCACTTATCAGCTGTCCGGACAGCACAGCTTATGGTGTAAGTACACACACACACAAAACATGATTACTGAACTGGTCGTACTGCTGGTTGAATCCCACTCGTGATTTGCATACATTACTTTTCTAATCACTTTTGGATATTGCTTTTACTAACTGCTTTTCAACTATTAGGAACCTTAGGATGAACAAATTTTATACCACTGGGTGAGTTTCCTTCAAGGAGTTAAACACCAGACTAGGAAGTAAGACACCATCAGTTCTAGTCTTGCCTTAGGAGTGAAAACTGTCTGGATGACTCTCTCTCACTCTTTCTCAGCCCAAACTACCTCATGATATGAATATTAGGTATCTTTACTAGCCTGTGTTATTTATAAAAAAAAAATAAGAGTGGAATATAAAAATACATACAAAGTTAAAAGCTTAAAATTATTTTGGAATAAACAGCAAAGGGATGACTAAAACTTTGATTCTGGAATGTTACAGATGGATTAAACATCCAAATGGATTTGAAATAAGATGTTGGAATTATTTGTAAGTATCTTCCCCCCCCCCCAAAAAAAAAATGATAGGAATGAGACTTGAAGGTTAGGACACAAAGAGGAACAGAAGGAACTAAGTTTCAATTAAAGGAGAAGAGCACTTTAAATTTGACTATAGCTCCATAATGGAACAAAAATGCTAAACATCGTTATGTTAGAAAGATATTTTTTAAACAAATGGGGCCCAGCGTTATTTTAAGAGGATTAGGCCTCTATAGATCAACTGAAAGTGTTATGAACAGAAACAAGTTTTCCAGACAAGGACTGAGATTGATCTTGAAAATGGATCTTAAAAACGACAAGCTACAAGAATAATACATATAGAAAAAAGAGGCTACAATGGATATACAAAAACAAAACTGGCTGATGTCTAATAAATTTTAAAGGGATATATAAATAACAAAACAAAAAGAGTGATGGATAATTTTCCAATATGGATTTACAAAAGTGACTTGTTTAAAGCTTTTGAGAATTTTTTTGAGATAGGGACGAAGAAAAAAATGAAATGAAATGAAACTCTAGGTCTAGGACATTATTTGAATGTGAAAGATCAAGATTGTTAAAAAGTAAAATTAAGCAATACAAACTTGCTGTTTTATTTGATCAAGGTTAATATTAGATAGTTTTTTTTTTTCTCTGTAAGGACTCAGTCAACTTTTGCTGATTTATGGACTGAATTGACAAGGCTTTACTTGATTTTTTTGGTAAATAGTTAACAGATGGGACATGGAAAAAATTAGATCATTTGCTGTATTTTAGAGAAAGTGATAAGTTATTATACATTTTTATAATGTTAGAAGGGGAAGTCATTTTCTTATACAGTATATTTCTGTTCTTTTCTTAGGTTATGCTTTTTTTTCATTTTTCCCTGAACTCTTCATTTTTTTTCTTTTTTCTTTTGAATTTAGTTTTTTATCTTTGTAATTGTAATGTTTAATAAATACTGTAAAAATATAAAGCACCCATTTAGAAATAAAAACATTTTTTAAAAAATAGGTATATTTTTCATTTGTGGAGAAATTGTGATCTGTTTTATTGGTCTGTTTGCTGCTGCAAATGTTTCCAACAATATGCGGCAAAATTGCAACCTGTCCCTGGTTGCCTTCTTTAAATCAGAAAGGATCTTTCAAAATAGATTTTTTTTGCCTATTAAGTAATTCTGGAATTAGTCTTTTTTTTAATCCCATTTTTTTTCTGCATCATCAGAGTAGCTTACATGTATTGCAATTGATTGGACTAAAATAACTTTATGGTATTTGCTGCCACACTCAGGGGTGGGATTCTACCAGTTCACACCTGTTTGCCATACAAACCGGTTTGTTAACATTCTAAGCAGTTGGGGAACCGTTTGTTAGAAGGAAATTACTGGCCTAATCCTGGAAGAAGGCAGGAAGGAAACATTCTGGATGTTGCTTACAGAATCTGCCTCTCCATTAACGCTTTATTACATTCTTGGGCAGGACTAGTTTTCCTGTGAAGAAACTTCTTCTGGAGTTTTTTTCCCCTCCTTTTCCTGGTACTTTGCTTGTGTTAGTGATCATTCAAAGTTACAATGGCCACTGAAAAAAGTGACTATGACCATTTTTTCACACTAATACATGTATAGACGCATCCCCATAGTCAATGAGAGACCAGAGAGGAGATGTGTGCCTCAAATAGTGAAGTGATAATTGATGTTGGCCACAACGCAGACCAATAACATGCCACCAAGCCACACCACCCAGTCAAATGACCACCAAGCCATGCGCACCAACATTACAGACACGCCCACAGACTGGTTGTTAAAATTTGAATACACCAACGCTAGCCACACTCTCTAAAAACCTAGTAGTTTATAAACAAAATGAAACTATAAAAACCACCATAAAAGCAATAGTCAATATATTTATAAAACTAGGATTCCCATAGACGATAGTTTTAAACCATTTAAAAATCTTCCCTAAATATTGGAAGAGATTGTATCATTCATACACATCTCTGAGGACAGGGTTCTCCCCATAGTGTTCAGGCCATAACTGAAAACCACTAGATTTTGCACCCCATCTCTATAATCTTCCATGCCAAGGAAGCCTCAACATCCTCATCAAGATATGGAGGCCCAATGGATAGATTCTCTTTTACATAAACAATGTGAACAGTGTGTGTGTGTGTATACACACTATGCAGAGGTTTGTTATATTTTGTAACAATATAGTTCTATTTCTTGAAGCTTTTATCCCACTCAGTTCTCAAAAGTACTGAATATGACTACCACTTAATCTCAAGCATAAAAACTGATTGCAGAAGAGAAAACTAAACTTATAAAATCACAGTAACAAAGACAGGAGAAACCACTACTTCGTTTATGGTGGCTGACATCACTTCCTCTCTCCTAATAAGATGTTGCTACTAATCTCTCTAATTCTCACTAACTTCCTGGTAGAATCAAGGAGGGCATGAGGCTAGCCTCATATTGCTGACCAAAACCACAGCCCCTTCTTTAGAATCAACAAGATTAAGTGAAGCCCTGTAGACGTCTATCAAGTCCCTTGCAATGCACAGTCTGCAATTCATTCTACAACTAAACTATACTTTCAATTCCTGATAATTTTTTTTGTTTATAATATACTATTATAACATAATATAGAAAGCTTTTTAAGTGTATTAGTCACATTAAAAGTTTTTGCACAAATGAAAAACAACTGTTAACAGAATAAATGAATACACATTTGAAGTCAAGCTACAGTATATCTTGTTATTTCTGTTTCTCTAATAGCCGAGGACAAGACTCACAAAATAATTTATGACATGAGAAATTCAGCCATGTATATTTACCAATGTTTGAAGTAATCACTGTATTATCAAAAGAAGTAGTATAGGCCAGATTTAGACTCCATACATATCTTATTTATTTCCCTCTATCAATTCTCAGCACTCCTTCCGTAACACTTCTGAAGTAACTAAACAGTGATCTCATTCATCTTCACTTCCTCTTGTTCAAAACTAGGTATTTGTGACTTTGTTCCAGTTTATAGTTTTCTTAGAAGCAACAAGAAAGATATTCTTGTTTAAATTTCAGAGCATCTCCTTGGGGGTTTTAGCTTTGCTAATGGTGATACTTTACATTGTAAATCTTGCATGTGTTGCAATCAACACAGCCAAAAGAAAGCTACAGACAGTTGCAGCATTGTGCTCAAAAGAAAAAATTAGTACTGGAGATTCTCATTGTGGTAGCACTTCTACACAAGTATTTTGTGTCTTTGAAACCATTTCTGGACCTCTGTGTCTTCATGACGTTGGCTGGTTTTCTGATTCCAAAATGGGTATTTTCTTTGTGAGACACTGGCTCTGCAGATCGTCCCAAAGATGCTTTTTCAAGAGGCAACTGGACTTTCTGGTTTTTCTTTGAAGATGTTTCACTTCTTAGATGAGAAGCAAAACATCTTCAAAGAAAAACCAGAAAGTCCAGTTGCCTCCTGAAAAAGCATCTTTAGGACAACCATGACCTGGATGACTGAGACTCTCCATAGACATGACTCTGCAGACTTGTGAGCAGACTCCCACTCAAGGGGGATTGGATTCAAGACAATCTCCTGCTTCTTACATTTAGTGTATTATTCATTTAGAATATATTTGCCCTTGGAGTGGAACCAAAGGCTATTGGGAGCAGTATCTGGTTGAAAAAATGCCATGGTGCTTTTCTTTCACTGTTATTGGTGAATTCACTGCCTTTTCCATGCCATTAAATGCATGGAAAGGTGGCTTGGTGATTTTAAAGCTTCCCCATTTGCCACTGTTCAGACTGAAATAAATATGCAAGGAATGGATGAAAATGTGGATTTGGAGGTAGAAAGTGCTAGCCATTAATTATCTCTCCATTTTAAGTGGAGTGTGAGAGTAAAAGTGGTGTTATTTCGGTTACTTCTGGATGGTGGTAAATTGGAACATGGACTGAATGATATTCTTTGCGCACATACATTGGTCAGCTAGAGAGAGCATGGATAGGTGTATTCTTGACGTTTTGAGATCAGCCAAAGATGACTACAAGTGACTTCCTGATTGGTCTGAAGCAGTATTTCTCAACCTCAACAATTTTATGATGGCTGAATTTCAACTCCCAGAATTTTCCAGCCAACTTTGCGAGCTGGGAGTTGAAGTCAACTCATCTTAAAGTTGCCAACATTGAGATAGAGAGATTGGTGAGTGAATGAGATAGCAATGTGAAAATGTCCCTAATTTGTTTTGTCATCCAGGCGGCCCCAGTACTTTTAACCCAAGATTTTAATGGCCTTAATATAGTAGTGCATAATCTCCAGGCTGCCTTATATAGATCCCTAATGTAACTGCATTATATACACTTCAGCAAAGGGTATCTTAAGCAATTTTATACAACATGGATTATAGTAACAACAATCCTATTAAGAATGGAAGTTTTTAATGAACGGAATACAAGTAGTTCTCAACTTATGACCACAACTGAACCCAACATTTCCTTTGCTTAGCAAGACAGTTGTTAAATGCCCCCATTTTACCACCTTTTTTGCTACAGTTGTTAAATGAATTGTTAGAATTGTTAAGTTCGTAATATGGTTGCTAAGTGAATCTGGCTTACCCTTTGACTTTGTCAGAAGGTTGCAAAAGGGAATGACATGACCTCAGAATCCCACAAACATCATTAATGTGACCCAAGTGGCTGAATTTTAATTATGTGATAGGGATGCTGCAATGGTTGTAATTGTGAAAAACAGCCATCAATTACTTTTTTCATGCCATTGTAACTTTGAATGGTCATTAAACAAATAGTTGAAAGTCAAGGATTATCTGTAGACCCTCTGACATGTATAAAGGTAAAGGTTCTCCTCACACATACGTGCTAGACGTTTCTGGCTCTAGGGGACAGTGTTCATCTCTGTTTCAAAGATGAAGAGCCAGCACTGTCTGAAGACGTCTCCGTGGCCAGCATGACTAAATGCTGAAGGCGCATGGAACGCTGTTACCTTCCCACCAAAGGGATCCCTATTTTTCTACTTGCATTTTTACATGCTTTCAAACTGCTAGGTTGNCTAGGTTGGCAGAAGCTGGGACAAGTAACGGGAGCTCACTCTGTTACGTGGTGCTAGGGATTCGAACCACTGAACTGTCAACAAGCTCAGCGTCTTAGCCACTGAACCACCACGTCCCTTCTGGCATGTATACTAAATGTACAATTGGTTTATTGTATCAGGGCAACCACTAGAGAGCAGCAAGCAGCAGAACGTTTTCTCTTTCTTTTCTCTGCCACCTAGCAGTCACCTGCATATTTGCAGACTGTTATCTGGTAGCTACAAAGTTGTCCACCTCAAAAGTAAGAATGATGCCAATCCTCTATTTATAATTTACATTTCAATCAGAAATACAGGTCACTAGAGGCTGAAAAATAGTGGGATTTAATTTACATTTTCATGTAAATTAAATCAATATTCATTTATTAGATTTATATCTAATCTTTCTTCCAAACATACGTTGCATTACTGAACTTCCATTGAGGATTTTTTTTTTCCCCTCCAAGCAATCTTAAGGCTGGACTGAGCAATTGTGTCTTCCCTCAAATCATCTGCTGAGCTTCCACAACTGAGGGTGGATCCAAGTGTCCCCTTACCTGGTGATTGATCTCACGGTGTTGCCAGGATGAAGAATTTGCACTTGGTGATATGCTGAGCTCTACCTTATAGGCATGGGAGCCCTGTTCTGTTTTGCATGTGGTTATTATTCTCCTGCTGTACACAAAAGAATGAAGGAAGCTGTCTTCCGCAGCTACATGAGGTTAGGCTGCCTTTGCAACAAAACTTCTCTCTTCAGCAATGCTACAGAGAGAGCATACTATTCCCCTGGCTTCAGGAGTAAGCTCAAAGAAGTGTCAGAGATAGGGAAATAAGGATTCATCCTCTTTCTTTTCCTGCTTGTCCTACAAAGTCTGTGAAGCTCAAGAACAAAGTGCAGGCCTCATCTATGCACAACAGCCCTTGCTAGGTGCCATTTTCACTTCCCATGTGGGAGATTTTGAGAAATCAGCTGATCTCTGGATGTTTAAAGTGTTATCTGTAAGAGGAATCCCATCCTAAAGACGGTATTGGAGAGCTTGCTTCCATAAGGGTTCACCATGGTGATAAATGGTCCAAAAGGTAGATCGTTACCTCCTAATGTCAGTGGCAAGACACTTATTTGCCTCCCAGGCAAACAGGCCATAAACACCAAATTTATTCCAGTTTTGGAATGTGAAGTCACAGGTGGGAGAATGTAATAGGGTGTCAAACTCGTGTTGTCATATGGCAGCATCACATGATGTATCGGGACTTTTTCCCCCTTCGCTAAACCAGGCAGGGGTGGGGTCAGCACGTGAGGCATGTGGCCCGTGGGCTGTGAGTTTGACAACTCTGTATAGCTAAAAGGAAAAATTTCCCTATTCAGGGTATGGTTAAACAATAGGATTCCTTTTGGAAAGTGTAATAACAGCCAACCTAAGGTACAGTTTTACAACAGGAATAGAGAAATCCAGAATAGGGAAATGTCTATTTGTAATTATTGGCAGTATTTTACCTGCAACATCAGAGTCAATAAATTTCTCAATACATTTAAAATCATTGCTGTCTAAGCAAGGCTATGCTGATCCCACAAATATTTATTGGGGAAAGCTGATGAAATCTGAATCAGATAAATGGCCTATCTGATTCAGTATTTTTAATAGTATGGTAATTGCTGGAAGTTGCCCAGAATCTCAAAAAGGTTTTTTTTTAATCTGTTTTATCTGGACTTGCTGAGAATAAGATGTAATAGACAAAAAAAACCTTATTGTCCTCTTTCCCTATGGGGTAAGTAGTATCATGTTTCAACACAGAAATAGAGTAAGGAATAGTAAGCCAAGTGAATGAGTAACTAAAATGAACTTATTTAATCTTATTCACCACACCTCTGCATATCTTTGTTTTACCCATTTAATAGTTTAATCTATTCAATTTATTGTAACACTTCTTTTAATATAGCATAAATTTTCTTTTCCTGTTCATTAATTACTGAAAAGCAAAAATCTGGTCTGAATGTTAATGTTTTTGCACTCATTCTTGCCTCCTTCCCCTTCATCTAGGGCAGCAGTGGGGAACTATGGCCCCTTTATGACTTGTGGACTTCAACTGTGGCAGGCTCAGGAATTCTGGGAGCTGAAGTCCACAGTCATAAAAGTGCCATAGTTCCCCACCACTGATTTAGGGGAACAATAATGGCATTACTCTCAACCTTAGGCACAGATGCAGTCTTCAAACAAATTGCACAACCACTTTAGAAACAGCAATATCCATGTTTAACAGTTCTGCAGTTACACTGTCTACACCTGCAGCCTTACTATTTTTCAAAACCCTGAGAGCTTTTCATCAGATTTCTTCTCGGGCACATTTATAGCATTTATCAATAAAGGAGAATATTTGTAGATCAGTGTTGAAATGAAGGGTCCTTGGTGCTTTCTGAGCTTGCTTGTTTTCTTGCAAATGTTTCATTACCCTAACTTGGTAACATCATCAGTGCTAGAAAGCAAGCTCAGCAGAGAGCACCAAGGACCCCTTTATAGCATTCGTTTCTGTTCTAAACTCTGCAATACGTTTGACATATGACATGTCTTATACAGGTCTTTAATATATTCCTTCCAGCATTTCCTCACTTTAGTTTCATTCCAAATTGTTTCATTTTTTTTTATTCCATTCCTGATGGAGACTCCTTGTTTAGTCTTTATAAAGCTTCATGCCAAGCTTGGCAACAAATTTTAACCCTCTTGTAATCATCTGATTTGGCAGAAGGTTTTCAGAAATGATTGTGCTAAATTATTAAACAAATGATTAAACAAGGACTATCTGTATTAGTGAAGGAGTTGAAAGCTGATCTTGAGGAAGCTATGAGAGAGCTCTTAAGGAAGGAAGGTAAAAGCAAGCCATTCAGGAGGTATTTAGAAAAGAGATTATCCAGTCCAGAGGTAGAAAGAAGCACAAGAAAGAAACTCAAAATTATTTTCTTTGATTTTGTCTACTATAAGTTGGAACAAAAAGCAACTTAGATGGGTTTTCAAGATTCTCTTATAACACCATACAACAATAAAGTAGTATTTGTGGAATCACTGTGATGTGTCTTCCTAGACTTGGCATGCTGTACCTCAAAAGACTGACAACATTTCAGGATTTAAATTCTAGACTTTTTGCTCCTAGTTTTTCAGGTCAATGGATATTTGGCTTTTCTATTGATGGGTTGGAAGGCAACTGACCTAGCATGACATAATAATTCTCCAGAGAATGGAAAACTACTGGTTCTTATCCTGCCAGCCATTTTTACCTATTTTCAAACGGGTATTTTATTACTATAAAAATGAACCACATTTTTTCTGCCTCTTTCGACCTTAACTTTGCCTCTTTGTCTACATTTTATGTAGATATCTTTTCTTCCTGTAACACATGATACAGTATCTTTCTCTCATTCTTGCAGTATTTTTGTGACAGTCGTTCTCTGATATTCATTTTTCTCATTTACCTCTTTTACTTCATGCCTCCAAACATCCTTTTTCATACTTCCCTCATATAAAGTTATATTAATAACTAACTGTACTTGCCATTAACTTAATAATTCCCATTACCAAAATATTGTACTTTAATATATGGAATATATTAAATATATTTGTGGAACTCTGTAACAGGGTTATTTTTAACCAGTTTACATATCCTATTTCCTTTTATTCTATTAGGAGATTGTTTTATCTTTTAATGTTTTTTGAAACACAGGTGTTATATTTTTCTCTTCTTGCAGTTATTTTATTTTTATGTTTTTTTTTCTCCTGCTGCCCCTCCTGTTCCCCCTCATCATTCCCCAAGATCTTCTTGACACGACCAAAGTCTGGTTTGTCCCACATTCAGATTCTCTCATTACTATTCACGACTTCACAGGCTTTCATCCAAAAGAATAAAGCAGTCATCCTTTTAGGTTAATATTCATTCCTTTGACATGGGTATGTATGAATAGTCTTATAGTTAAATCCTGTTTTTAGAACACACAGAACTTTTCGAAGCAAATAGTCACCATTCTTATTCATGCTGGCCTCTGAATGGCCAATCATTTTTTCTGCACCTTCGCTTTTCATTCTCACCCATCCATTGATATCTTTTCCCCCCACTGAATTATGTATTTTAAGAATGTTACACTGTTTTTCCAAAACTTATCTGATTATTAGATTAGCACCATTTACTAGAGTTTAATTTGCAACTAGCACCAATCCAGGATTCCTACTTTCATATGCACCCATGACAACTTATATGACTCCAATTCATACTTTCTGACATAGATTTCTGCATTTTTATCCACAATTAAGTCAATCTTCATTTCACTGCATATTTATCAATTCCACCCTACAAGATCGGTCTACTCTCATGCAAAACCATTACACTGGTTGCTCCTTTCTCTCTGTTTCACAAACATATTTTTCCTTAATTTCATCTATTAATGTGCCATTTGCCATTGGCTCCTCTAATCTTCTTCTATATGCAACCATATGCTATGGTTGTCATCTGTTGGACCCTGGAAGTTGGCATCTACTCATCATCATGACTTTGGTCAGTGGAAATGTTTCCATAACACATTTGAAGATGTAGATAGAGGCAGTGTAGTTAGTCATACCTATATCACATATAGTGTCAAGGAATTGTGATAGAGATGGGAACTCCTGGAAAAATTGGGGGGAAAACAGTTTACTATTTCGTTTTTCTTCATTTTTTTCCCCATTTTTTTCCCAAAGATGTTTGGGGAAAAAGCAGAACAAAACTTGTTTTCCTCCCAATTTTTCTGTTTTCTTTCAAAGTCTTCTTATCTCTAATTGCACAGCAGCTGTCCAGATGAAATCAGAGACCCTGACACAAACTTATCATCTATCTATCTATCTATCTATCTATCTATCTATCTATCTATCTATCTATCTATCATCTATTCATAATTTCAAATTTACAGCATCTTTGTCCATCAATCCAGAAAAGAGAGAAAGTAAGGATAGTCAATGACAGCAGGAATATCGGTGAGGTAAATCTAAAACAGTTTATAGAGAACATAGAGAAGAAAAAAGGAGGGAAAAGGGAAACTCTCCCTTTATGCATATTTATGACAACATCATAGCGTAGATTGCATCATGGCATGATCAGCATTCTCGTAACTATTTCACCTAAAAACTGTGTTCTGGCCTACTGCACACTTTTCTGTTCCGCTACTATAATTCAGTGTCCTAACACAAGGGTCTCCCCCACAGTGGTGGAATTCAAGAAAAATTTACTACCCTGGTTCTGTAGGGTGCTTGGTGAACATGGGCAACGAGGAAGAATATGCAAAATCCCCATTCCCTCCCCACTCCCACTAACCTGCTTTCCAGTTCGTTCTCGCTGTGCAGGGCAAAAAAGAAGACCCAGCCGTAGCCTGGGACTTGGGGGCAGAGAATAGGATGGGGGCAGGGCAGGTCAGAGTGGGAATTTGGATCTCCGAACTACTCAAAATTTCCACTACAGGTTCTCCAGAACTGGTCAGAACCTGCTGAATACCACTTCTGGTCCCCCAACTCCCAGTCCATGGACTGGCACTGGGCCACAATATGCCAGAAACTGGGCTGCACGAACAAGTGCCATTCACTACACCCTTTCTGATCCATGGAAAAACCTCTCTTCACAGAACCGGTCCCTGATACCCAAAAAGTTGGGGGCCACTCAGAGGTGGGCTATACTTTCACTGACAAGGGATTTGCTGGGGCTGAAATGCAGCTTCAAACAGGTAGCTAGCTGATCGACTCAGGCTGGTCTGGTGAGTACAGCAGGGCAGTGCCAAACTCACCTGGGCAGCTTGGGTGGGGGAAAAGTTAGTTATTTAGGGAAAGCAGAGCACAAGAGTGGGTGGACGGGCCCAGCTAGAGATCACAGCTAGGGGTTCACCCAAACCTCACTGACCATCCAGCAGCCCACCAATGGGACCACTATCCTAATATATAGCACATCCTAGTAAAGGTAATAAGCATACTCAGGCTATTTTATGCAAGCTAGGATCTCCACTCTAGAGACTAGCTTGCATGCCAACATGTTCATACCAAACCAAGCAGTTGGTAGACAGATGCAGTTTGCTCACCCACACTCTAAAAGGAAGGCAAATAATTTTGCAGAAGCGTGATGTACTATTGACCTGTTACTGCAAATTCTACACATCAAACTACAGAATATGGAAACAAAGTCTAAGAAAAAAGGAAATGAGAATATGTCATCATTTCACTCAGGCCCTTTTCATGCGTAAAACACTTTGATGGACTCCCCCCCCCCNTTTGATGGACCCCCCCCCCCCCGGCCAGATGCAGCAAAAACAGTACAAAGAATAAAGTATGACTGGTTAATAGATGAATATGTGGCACAAAAGGTAACCACAGGGAAGTAACTCAGGAAGACAGCTCACATATTTTTTTCACCCCTCACAGTGCTGCAATTGCAAATTTCAATGGTTAACCTTGTTTGTCTTTGATTCTTCAATTTGAGCAGCTTTTAAAAACAACAAAAATCGTAGACACCAGTATGACCCACTAAGTCTTCCACAACCCCAGCTTTTTGCTGGCCCTGATTATGTAGTGTTTCTTTGCTTTCTTTGTATTTTATCTCTCTATTCCTTCTTAGCAACATCCTCACCAAATGCCCAGGGACTGCTTTCCTGAAAGCAGGCAGTCTCTGACTCTATCTTTCAAGGAAATGGATGCCATTCCTGCAATATTATCTACAGAAATAGGTAGTCCTCAAGTTACAATTGTTTATTTTGTTATAATAGTGCTTAAAAAGTGATTTATGACTATTTTTCACATGGCCATTGCAGTATCCTCCTAGTCATGTGATCAGAATTTGGACACTTAGTGACTGGCTCATATTTATGACAGTTGCAGTGTCCTGGGGTCATGTGACGACCTTCCACAACTTTCTGACAAGCAAAGTCAATGACTAAGCCAGATTCAATTAACAATTCTGTCACTAATTTAACAACTGCAGTGATCCACTTAACAAACTGTGGCAAGAAAAGTAGTAAAATGGGCCAAAACTCACTTAAGAAATGTCTCACTTAGCAACAGAAATCTTGGATTCAGTTGTGGTCGTAAATCAAAGACCTGTATTTATAGAAGAAAAAATAATGACAGCTTGAGGAATGTTTAATGTGAGAGTGAGGTAATTATCTGGATCGTGAAAGAAAATATTGAAATGGCTCTGCCCATCCTTCTGGAAGAAATTTCTGAGCTTGAAACAGATCGGATTGGCCAGTGTGGAAGTATTTCAAGCCTTGAACCGCTCTGTTTAGGGTATAAAATGGGGCCTGTTGGGGCTATTCAAAATGTTCCAAGTAATCCATTTTACATGAAAACCATTTAACACAAGAAAGGCCTTGCACACTCCCAGGATCTAGAAACTAGAGTAAATTAAATTTAGATTGCATCCAGTCTCAAAGTATTGCTCTAATGCTAGAATGAAAACCTGCAAACTTTCAAATATAGCTGAAACTGTACACTAAGCAATCCTGGCCAATATGGCTGATGATGAAGAATGGTGGTTCAGTAATATCTCGACAGCCACAGGTTCCGTCATTCAGCACTCAGAGAAGAAAACAAGGGCATTGTGGGATTTTTAATCGGTATCATTCATCCAATGGATATACTTAAAGAAGCAAGGGCTTTTGGTCTTTATTTTTTTCTTTATCTGCAACTACTTATAGTGTTGCATTTCCAACATTTAGGTGAAACTCTGAGGTAGCATGTAATGTCAGCCCAGAAATGATTTGCTCAGAGCATAGTAATGTACCTGGAAATCAGCAGGAATTTATTGGCAGGTGAAAGCATGCTGTGAGCATGTAAATTTCCTAGGTTATTTTGCCAGTAGTGATTATCAGTTGAGCAGAGTGAAAATTCAAATGGCCTTTTGTACATCAAAGGGCTCTAAATATATGAAATTAGCAGCTGATAAGATTCGGCCTAAGAAATTAGACATCTTTTCTTTTTCTGATCATATTGTGCAAGTTTACCATTATTAGCAATGTGGTTTTGATCAGATTCTTAACTGTGTCTTTTAAAACCATATGATGTGCAAGCAACTTTTTAAAAATTTATTCTAGTATGTTTTAAAGCTGTGGCTGAATGCCATTACCTTGATGTTTAGCAGGGGACAGTTGAAATTCATTTCATATGAAATTGAGCAGTTCTGTAATATATGATTGTGGGAGATGATCACAATGTGCAAAGCCTGTTGTTTGACTGGTTGAACTATTTTGTAATGTAGATATATTTAGTTTCAGTAAATTATATTTCTCTTAAAACAAATAAATGAATTATAATAGCATCTGATATTTCACTTTGCTGAAATATAGCTTTTTTAAAGTTATAATTGGTGCCTTAACAAGTAAAGTAAAAATCTAAGAATGTTGATTTAAATATATTTATTTGATTCAAGATTGGGTTTGGCCTGTAGATTAATAGTGATAGTTTTTTTGACATATCTGGAAAGTGCAGTCTCCTATGGTTATTCAATAAATCAGTCTTTAACACTTGCAGAAAATCTTATTACTAAATAGAAACATATGTCATTCCCCTTGATGATATCCAAGGAATATCACAGCCCCAACATACGTTTAATGATTACAATTTTGCTACAGAATTTCCTGGACAGAAGTTTGAGATCCAGAATAGTTTCTTTCATAGGAAGATAGTAACCATAATACACAAACAGGGGTAGTTTTTAACTAGTTGGTTTCAAGAATTTCTAGCTGATTTCTACTATATGCTGCTAAGTCCTAGGGTCTCTAAGCAAAGAGTATCTGTTGTGAGCTGCTACATGCTTTGATGATGTGGAGAGAAATATACCATATTACCAAGAAAGATAAGGATCTAGAATCAAAGTAAATACTGCTCAGCTATCTTTATTCCTTGCCTTATTCCTTTAAAGAACTGAAAAGTGGAAAACTGGAAAATGTGGACTGGAGAACAAATCCTGATCCTGCCTCAGCTTATTGATACAAATGGAGAAATAGTCTTCACAGGAGCTCAGTACACATTAAACAGAGCTTTAGATCCAGTTCCTGCAGTGATTGTGTTATATTATGATATTGCCAGCTGCTAGCGGACTCAGTGCATATTGCCAACTAAATAAAGTGGGGGAAAAAAACAGGCTGGCTTTTCTCTTGAGCTTTTAAAAGCAATCTGAAATCAGTATCTCCCATGATGAAGCATTATCATTTGATAGGAAATTAAGAAGATGCTGTAAAAATAAAGCAATTTCCAAGGCCTTGTAATTCATGCCTCCAAATTACAGGAAGTCTCAACTTACCACCATTCGTTTAGTGACCGTTCAAATTTACAACCACTGAAAAAAGTCACCTATGACTATTTTTCACACTTAAATCTCTGCAGTATCCCCATGGTCATATGATCAAAATTTGGATGCTTGGCACCTGGCTCATTTTGTTGATGGTTGAAGTGTCCCAAGGTCACACAATCATCTTTTGTAACCTTTTTACAAGCAAAGTCAATGGGGAAACCAGATTCACTTAAAAACTGTGTTACTAACTTAAAAACAACAGTGATTCACTTAACAACTGTGGCAAAGAAAGAAAATGGGGTAAAACTTACTTAACAAATGTCTTGCTTAGCAATAGAAATTTTGGATTCAATTTGGGTTGTAAGTCGAGGACTACCTGTATTAACATCTAAAGCCTGAAGTTTGTCAACATCTTACATGCCAACTCTAGAGTTCCTCCACCCTTAACATCCCTCCAAGGAACACAGATTAAACAGGAAATGTTTCACGGGTATCAAAGCTGACAAGACTTTCCTTCTTATTGCGAGAAGATTTCTTCTAAAGGTAGGGAAATGATACCAGAGGAAAACTTGGCAAATGTCCATGGTAGCGGCTTGCTTATTTAACTTTCAGAGCCATTCCAGGAATTCTTCCTTCCTGTTTAACATAAAGCAAGTAAACCAGTTTTTCTCTGACTGATCATTAAGCACATGATTTCATTCTATGTGAAGAAAAAAAAATAGCAGGAAGTGGCTTGCTGACTATTGTGCACTTAGGGGTATGGCAAATGGAGTACCACAAGGCCTACATTTTTGAGTTACTGAGCACTGTGGTTTTCCTGCCAGACACAGCCTTTTGCATCTTGTACTACTGATTTGACAAGTTTTCTTCTTCTTTCTTAAACTGAACAGTTTATTTGCTATCGTCCTCCTTTACCTTTCATAATAGGAAAATCTGCTCTTTTCCAGAACTGGGAAAAAGGGAAATAATGGGTTTAGGCTACCTTTTGTTTGTTTGTTTTCAATTGCAGTCGTGCTTTATGATTGCTGGTGTTCTCTGTGCATTTTTATCCTTATATAATGAGTATCAACTATTTGGGATCCACTTGAATCTTCCAAGAAGGTACATGTTTCACACCGGGATAAAAAAAAATACCATCAATAATTCCTGTATTTACCTTTTTGGAACTTCAATTGTTATTCTACTTTTCTGGAATGATATCAGGTCCCAGAATTTGAATGACTTGTATACTTACTGGCAGCCACTATTCTGGGTATTAATTGCCATACATATTTTTCATTGCCACCCATACTAATTCATATACTTTCTATGCCTAGGATTGCTTGAAAGGTGAGTGCAAAAATTCTATATGAGAGTCACATCCTAGCTCTAGGAAATAACCCATGCTGCATATCTTTCAAAAGAAAATAGGCGGCGGGGACAATTCCATTAACACTTCGCTATAATGACTGGACAGCTTATGGGAGCACTGGTGGCACAGTGGTTAGAATGCAGTACTCAATCCTGACAGATTCAAGGTTGACTCAACCTTGCATCCTTCCTAAGCCAGCAAAATGAGGACCCAGATTGTTGGGGGCAATATGCTGACATTGTAAACCGCCCAGAGAGCACTGTAAAGCACTTTAGGGTGGTATATAAGTCTAAGTGCTATTGCTATAGCTATTACATGAACTGGAGTTCAACTGTCTCCCATATGGCTTAGGTTCCTGAAATTTGTCCTCAAATTAATTCAAAAGGGAAAGACTGTCAGAGCTGACTTAACCATAATAGAAGAAAACAGAGGACTAAGCAAGAACCTTTTCCTTGATTTTCATTAAACTTATTTCAGTTTATTGTTCTAGAGAAACAGAAGAAATCTGCAGCTTTTGCAGCCACTGAACTGTATTGATTTTGCTTTGGTTTTCTTATTGAATGGGGACATCCTGAACTTGAATATTTGCTGGAATGAATTTTAGGGAGCAAGAGTGTTCTGAAATCAAGCACATCCATATGTTCAATGGAAACACACACATTTCAAAATTAAGAACATTCACAATAAATTCAGAGACATCTGACAAGCCTGACACAGGGCCAGACAAATGAAACAAGAAGCACCGGCAAGATGCTATATTATAAAGTCATCGCTACTCATGAAAGCTGTAGTTAATTATGAGTGCACTTGCTTCACATTGTATATGTTTTCAGTGTTGGGCTTCGGTTTCTTCTGCTAAAAGCATCCTCCTCGGCTTCATTTTGGACAGATAGATCTCCCTCAGCTTCATTTTGGATTATCATTGTGAACTGCAGTTCATGGAACTGGGTTGGATAAACTAATGATCTGAATCAATCTATGAAACCTTATTTCTGTAACCAGTTTCCCAAATGTAGTCCAGCTGAATAGAGCAGAAAACCAAAAATGGAGGGAACAGCTTGGGTTGTAGCTCCATCAAGATTACTTCACCCTTTAATAAGATTCTCTCCTTGTGCATGGCAATCCTGAATGCTAAAAAAAACCCCACCCTTTTCGCATCTGGCATTGGGATTAGCTATATGTTACAGAAAATTAATCTACATTGATTAGTCTTCAACAAACATCCATTCTTATCTAGTGGGTTCCCGGATATAGTGTCAGCATTTATCTTCCCAAAGATTTGATATTAATTATTTAAATATGATATTTAAAGTACAAGATGTTTTGGGGTGTTTTCACACAGGGAAAGTTGTACTATGGTGACTTGCCCACAGATGTACTCTACTGAAGCCCTGGGTTTTTTGAAATTTTAAGCCATGTAAGAAATCTGTTTTCTGGGCCTTATTGTTTCAAATAAGCAATTGGTTCTGATCAAGGTTGCCTTTAGTTTGGGCCTTAGCTTCATTTTGCTGGCAACCCCTTTCAATAAGAAAGATGTATCAGGTGGCTGTCACTATCTTCAAGTTCTTAAAGTTGAAATCCCAGTGCATTTGGAAGATGTCAGATTGTAAAGGTTTTTTTTCCCACTGGCTTATAGTATTTCTATAGTATTGAGTATATGATATACTGTATATAGTATATTATATATACATATAGCCTATAGTATTGAGCCTCTGTGGCGTGGTGGTTAGAGTTTAGGACTGCAAGCTACTTCTGCAGCCAGCTGCCTACAATTTGGCAGTTCAAATCCCACCAGGCTCAAGGTTGACTCAGCCTNCCTACAATTTGGCAGTTCAAATCCCACCAGGCTCAAGGTTGACTCAGCCTTTCATCCTTCTGAGGTCAGTAAAATGAGGACCCAAATTGTTGGGGGCAATACGCTGACTCTGTAAACCGCTTAGAGAGGGCTGTAAAGCACTGTAAAGACTAAGTGTTATTGCTATTTCAGAGAAGGAGACATTAAGCACAATACACAAAGCAGGTGCCCTTCACTGACCTGTAGCTTTGCAGTAGAGGTGAATGTATGCATTTCTTGGTTTTGGCTCAGCAAAAGCTGCTCTAAAGACATGGTCAGGAGGAGAGACTGAAAGGGGGCAGCCTATAATTTTTAGCTATGCTGAAAGGAACCTGGGGAGACAGGTAGCAGGAAGAGACAAATAGCAGACAGCTTTGTAAAGCAGAGGAAGAAAGGTGTAGAAAAAGTGACAAAGAGACCATGCTATCAAGGTCAGGAACATAAAGAAAAGGACCATCAACTTTAAATTAATCTGCGCTATATAACATCATTACAGATGGCTACTGTTTCAATTTCCATGATCTGAAGAAGCTGATAACACAGAAGCACTGATTCACATGGTGAATCTGAATTCTTTCCTGTGGGGTGGCTCCTTATTAATCAGCTTAGTCACACTTTATCAGGTGTTGGTGTGCAACAGTGTTCTCTAACCAGCTCTCTCAAGATTTTCTGGACACCCCCCCAAAAAAATTCACATATTTTCTAGCCAGCAAAGGAGTATTCATGGAAACCATAGTACATCGTATCTGGAGGGCTCTAGGTTGGAGATCACTGCTGTGTAATAAGCTTTTGAAATGTATTTGAATGAGAGGAGGTATATAATTTATCCAAGATTGGTATGTATGTACCTGATACTTACCTCTAAAAAAAAAGCCAGTTCTAAATCTCCTGCACCTCATTGGTCAGCTGTCTTTTTAACATGCTGGTAGTCCTCAACTTACGAGCATTTGTTTGGTGACTGCTCAAACTTATGACAGTACTGAACAAAGGGTCTAACTCTTACAACCACGCTTGCACTTATAATCATCTCAGTGTCCCACAGCCATGTGATGACCATTCAGGCACTTGGCAACCAGCATTTGTTTATCACAGTTGCAAAGTCCTAAGGCCATGTCATAGCCATTTGTGACCTTTCCAGCTGGCTTCCTACAAGCAAAATCAATAGGTAATTGTGTGATTCATTTAATGACAGCATGATTTGCTGAACAATTGCAGCCAAAAAAAAAGTTGCCAAATTGGGTGTGATCACATGTTGCCTTGCTTAACATTTGCACCACTTACCAGTGAATTTTCCGGTCCCTTATTGCATAATTGAGGACTACCTGTACTATAGTTATATCTGACATTAATTTGTTTCTAATTCTTCAGCATCTCAAATTCCTTCTCATCTTGCTCATTTCCCAACCCCATGACTCACTGTATGAGTCAAGACTACTGTCTCCCATATGCAGCTGTCATTTCTCTCCACCCCTCAGCCTCCAGCTGTTCTTCCAACTCCTGGCTGGCACACTCGTTTTGCCCATTTTGTGTTATACCATTTCTCTCATCTCCCATGGAAAGCAAGGCTACTGAGAGATCTGGCCTGCTACGCTAGCCTTATACTTTTCTTATACCAGCTTCTTATGTCCAGCAGATCATCCTCTTGGCCTTGGCTTCACCACAAAGAATACAAATCTGCCACCCTCCCTCTCTTTTCCTCCCTTTCTACCACCCCAGTCATGCTGCATCTACTGCTCTAGACAATTGCTGCCATCTCCCACATAGCAACCTAATGTTCTGCTGCCATGACAACCGGACAGCGTGGGAAGGATGGAGGGTTGCTAAGAATGATATGTGGCACCTTTCTCAGAGGTGATTCAGCCATAACCTGAGAACAGTAGGAACCTCAACATGACAGTACGAGGAATCTTACTTAGGGAGAGATTTATATAAAATGTTAAATACCTTTATTACAAGTCTATTCCCCCCCGCAAAAAAGCACAAGTTTTGACTTTGAAAAAACTCCAGAACTGTTTACAGTACAATCTTACCTTTTAAAACAGCATATTATGACACAGTAAGCTCTAATCTTTGGAAACAGATTCAGGTTGCTCTCTCTGAGTGTGATAGGCAGAGCATCATATGAGGTATATATTTTGCTTTGTTTTTCTCCCATCTTGCCATTTTGGTGCTCTAAAATTGATTTATATACAGATGATTCTAAGTGTAGTCTTTGCATCCTTTTTTCAGAAAATTATGTCTGCTGGAATAGGAAGTAGTTCTATCCAGGTGGAACCTTTGAAAACTACTGTTGGTTAAAATAATGCCAGATCAGATGAATAGCCATGTTTAAAGCAGTAGGAAGATATGCAGAACAGGGTCACATAATGTCCCCTCAAAACTTGGATGTGTCCCCAAAAACTCCTCCAAAATGCTATCAATTTTCCTTTTCCATGTGGTAAAAGGAAACATGGTTAAATACATGGGAAATCACACTGTTCACTATATAATTTTAATTACAAAGGCCTCCTACTTTCCTTCACAATCAAGAATACTGAATAAAGTATTGCTAGGTTAATACAGCAAGCCAAGCCATAACACTTTGTTTACATTAATTTTAAATTAAAGCGGTATTTTTGTCTTGGCCTTGCCTTTCTTTTTGTGTTAATCTCACCATAGCTTTCAGTCTGACCCAGTCTGCCATTCAGGTGTATATTGAATAGTTGTAAGTGGATTTTCATGAGGAAGCTACATCTGGGCTCATCCAACCTGCTAATCCATAGTGTAATTTGTGGCTTGTGGCCACTGTGGTTTATGAAGCATGTTTTAAAGTTTGGCATGCTGTGTGAATCCAGCAAGTACTGGTTTAATCAGTAAGTAATGATTAAGCAAACCAAGAGGAGTGTGATGCATAAACTCAGTCTGTTGGTCTTCAGTCAGCTGGCATAATGTTGACCTGGAAGATAAATAGACATGCTTCTCTCATGTACACACATAGTCATTTGGATATTATTACATTTTCCACAGGCACATTTTAAAACAGCAGTTGAATCTTCCAGGTATGGAGGAGGTGGAAAATCCCTGCTTTCATATGTATACAATATAAACAATCCAAAATAAAAAGATACAGACTAATTTATTAAATTTGCATGGTTTATTCTCAGTGCAGTTTCCATCACCCTCTCTTGTTCTGTACAATATGAATATGTATTTGAGCTTATTCATAATTCTCCTGAGGTCAACCTGGTCTTGCCCATTATAGATAGCATTGCAAAATTGTCCTAAATCTCTTGGATCTGGTAGGCTCAGCGATGGTTATTGTGCTATACCTGGCGAGATCAAGGGTGTAAATCTGGATAACTCAGCCCATTTATCACTGAGGTTTTGGGAAAAATAGAGGTGCATTATATCTGGGTACATTATCTCCTCCTGTCTCCTGACATGGGAAGAAAATTTAAGAAAATCCATTCTTCCATTCCCAAATTTGAAATCTGATGTGCTTTCATTTTTGCAGTCCTGGTTTGCCAGATGGAGCTGCAAATCTGGCTTGCTTGGTTGAATCCTGGGGTCTGCTGTGTGGGCTTTGTGCCCTCCTGTGATTCATATCTTCTGCTACCCAAATGTGCCAGTGAGATGGGTGTGTGGGGTGTGTGTGTAGAGAAATGCCAGTCTGCTGAAAAAGAAAGAAAGAAAAAAGATCTAGAGACAGAATAATATAGTTTAGATTAATATCTGTAAAAAACAACAGCCAAAATCAATGAGGGCAAACAGAGAGAATGTCAAATCTTCTAAATCATAGATTTCACTTAAATTCTGCCTTTGGATTACACATCTGGGGAAATCTTTAACCTGCAGCATTTGGCTCTGGCTAGCCATACCTGAAGATGTATAATTATTTCCAGATTCAAAAATTAATACCAAGGGCCTGAAGCTGGAATTTGAAGCACACCAAGCAGAATGTATTGCTCTCTGCTCACAATGGAAAGGCAAAAGAGCAACTTCCTGGTATTTGTACTAGAACAATCATAATGACCCCAGACTAGACTGCAATATAATTAAGGGGGGGAGCGCTTAGCATGTCATGTGAATCTATTCACTGTGACTTATTTATTAATTTGCAGTTAAACAAGCACTGATTTAATGCAATATTTGAACCCTGTCATTGCCTGGGTTTTATTCTATTCTACTTTGTGTCTGAAGAGGGCTCTGAATTCAACAACAAGGGCTCCTTCTCAAAGTCAAACATCCTGTGCCTCTTTTTTTGTGCTTTTTTCTGATTAGAATTGCTGAATGCAGAATTGCATTTTTTTTAAGGACAATTTCCCCCAAAACCTGGAAAATGAAAATTTAAAAATCCCTAGCTTGTTTATTTGCACCATCAGCCTAGCCACTGAAGCTCTCATTTTTCCCAGAAGAATCAGGATTCCAGCCACCAAAATCTTGCATGTTCCTGGTATAATCTCTCTTGAGAAACTTCAGTGCTGTGTTTTGTTTTGTTTTCACTACAGGTCCTTTAGTTATTTTGAAATACTTTGCCAGAAATTCAGGAACTTTGCAAATAATTTTCTCCCTCAAATATAAGCAGATAATTGAGGTTTTATAATTAAGGCCATCACTCAGGAAGAGAAGCAGCCAATTCTTATTCCATCTCTCTATAAACTATTAGCTATAATGATGGAATATACCAAATATACCATTGGGAATATACTCCCAAATATGCTATCTCAAATCCTGATAGCACTTTCAGAAGAGGGTACTTTAGACTGGGAAAACCATTGGAAGAGGGAATATGTTTCAAGCAAGCAAACATCGTTTCATCTATATTGTGAACCTGACTGGAATTAGACAGGGTTCCACTAGTACTATCTGAAAAATGATGGTTGTCTCAAACTCTTAAAATTATTTTACCACCACAAATGACAACAAAGGATAAAAAAAATTCTGAGTGGACTGGTTACAAAAATGATTAAAGCTAGAGCAGCCTTTCCCCCCACCCTGGTTTTCATATTTGGAATAAGTTGATGGCTTTCTCATAAAATGGCTGACACAGGAAACTTTGCCTATTAACAAAATGGCTGCTGATCAGCATAGCAGTCATAAAATAGAGATTTGCCAGAAGGAAAAGAGCTGACTATCTCCTATAACTTTTCCCATTCACCCAGGATTTTTTAAAAGAATATATCTCTCCCCCCCCACCCCCGTGTTTTTTCTTAGCAGAAGGCACATTTTCAAAGTATTCTGATCAAAAGCCACCTACTATATGTATGTCCGTAATTTTTCTTCTCAGTACCCCTTAGTATAACGTGGTGTCCAAGCGTATTCTTGTAAATATATATCATGCTCGTGTTTGGAATTTTGTTTTGTTTTGCAGTACACCTGCTTTCTAGTTATTTTCTGCTTAATTCAAATAAACTAAAGAAAAGAAAAATGGGCAGGGAGTCTCAAAGGAGTTATCCAGAGTCATCACATTGCATATTCCTAGTTAAGATGTCAAATTATTTTCCTTGTGACTTTTGGACAACGAATATGAATTGACGCAACACCCTGTTTGCAGAAAATGTTGCAGAAAGTGCCGGGTTTTTAAAAAAGAACCCACCACTCAAAAAAACCAACATTTTTGAAAGGGTCATACCACACAGCAGAAATATAGCTGACATTTTTATGGGATCTAGCAGCTGGCGTTACACTTGCCAACTTAGGAGAGACAAGTTGGTGTCACTGTCCCAGTTTGCTATGTATAACATGAAAACCTTCAAGAGGCTTATAAAGCACATTCTGTTTTTAAATCCCACCTTGTTTTCTATCATTAGGTAGTCATGCGAAATGCCTTTCTTCTTGGCCATCACAATGGTTGATGATGTCATAAACAAGTCTTTGTGATTTCATGGGAGACAGGAGGAAAAGTTAGCTGAGGAAAGTGTGAAGTGCTTGTTTGCTGTTTGCTGCTTGGGGCATCTTTTTTCAGGAATGCATCAGGAACACCGCCTTTCCCCACAACATTGCAGCCCCTTTAAGGATGTCCTTGTCTCGTGTTTGCGGGGGTGAGGGCTGTGCTTTGTTGCAATGCATGGTGGGGAGGGGAGGGAGGTGTGTGGCAGAGCGTGACTGAGTCCCATCCTACACAACTTGCTTCCTTACCTGTCAAAAGCTGGGGAAACCAGCCCCCTACAAGAGCTCCAAGGTAAAGCGGGGTGGGGATGGAAGAGAACAGGGAAGACAGTGAATTCTCAGCAGCTTTTCAGTGTGAAAGAATGGATCTTTTGCATAGGGGGAGCAGGTTAGTTTTGTCTTTTTAAATAGGGCAGAAGGCAGGGACAAAGCAAACTGTTGCTGGAGGCTGATCCATGGTCCCATTAAAAGAAACAAATAATTTGCCCATTACAAAAAATGTTATTTTGTTAGGGATGATGATTGAATTTTCTATCTCAGATCTCAGAAAGTCTGAGATCATCTCTGGAGATGTTCTGCAATTTTTTTCAGATGTAGATCCATAGCTGAGAATTCTGGAAGTTCAATTGGGTTGGGATTAACACTGCTGCAGAGGAGTTTCTGTGATATAGGACAATAGGTAATCCTCAACTTACAACCTCAGTGGAGCCAAAGTTTATGTTGCTAAGTGAGACAGATGTTAAATGAATTTGGCCCCATTTTATGACCTTCCTTGCCACAGTTGTTAAGTGAATCACTGCAGTTGTTAAGTTGGTAACACGGTTAAGTGAATCTAGTTTCCATATTGACTTTGCTTGACAGAAAGTCACAAAAGGTGATCCCATGACTCTGGGACGGTTATAATATGAGTCAGTTGCTAAGTGTGACCATGGAGATGCCTGCTGCAGTCATAAGTGTGAAAAACAGTCATAAGTCTCACTTTTCAGTACTGTTGTAACTTTCACTGTCACTAAATGAGCTGTTGTAAGTCAAGGACTACCTGTATTTTTACTTACATTATCTTATTATTTACATTATCGCAACATCTTTGAAACACTTTTGCTAGATGAGCCAGTTTTACCATTTCCATGTGTAAAGTCCATAAAACTCCCACCCTTGTGGCTTTCGGAAGGTCTTTAAAAGGTAGCTTCATTTCATTCACACACATATACACACACACACACACACTCCTGCAATCCTAACTAGATTTTATTGGTGCCTGTCATAGGGAAAATTGATTCATGATTATTATGTTTTAAAATATACAATTTAGATTTATTCTATTCATTCCATCATTAAGTTACATAACAGAGCTGAAGGATTTAGGAGAGCAACAGTAACGCAAACTACATAGTAAACTGACATGCAAGATGAGATTCAGCAAGTACAGTAAAATCCTGATCTTAGCTTGTCATATCCACTTTATATCCACTTCATATCCACAGCCGTGAATTCACTGGGCAATATTGGACAAATCATTTTCTCAGCCATAATTCTGTTTTTTTTTTAACCAGATGAGAAGATGCATAAATCTCTTTAAGCCCTTAACATTCTATGGGAAGTTCATTGCCATGAAGTAACTTCTGGGTTTCATTTTAATATTCATACTCAGCTTTACACATTCTTTTAATGCATTTGTGTTCTCCAAGTGGAAATTCTAATAGACAGTGGTGAAGATGAGACAATGTCTTGATAATTTAATGGTGGGAAAGATCATCACATTTAAATTTTCACTTCAGTTTTGAATAGTGGCTCTTCACTTTCTCAGTTTTGACTGTATATCATTGAAAAAAGAATGCTGGAGAGATGAGAATCCATATGTGAGGAAGGAGTAGGACAACTAGAATGATTGCTTCCTGAATTCATTCATTAATGTGGAATAAAAATGCAGGATATTTTGTATATCCTGTGTGAGTTGTCTGCTCTCCTTTACCTCCTTGCCTCACTTTCTAGCATGACATTCCGTCCCACTTCCATTCAATCATATTCAGTTCTCAGAGACTGCTTGGACAAGTCTTTGTGGTTTTCTTGGCAAGGTTTTTCAGAAGTAGTTTGGTATTGCCTCCTTTCTGTAGCTGAGAGAGAATGATTGGCTGGGATTAGAATTCACAAGTCTCCCAGTTTCTCACCTGGTGCCTTAAGCACTCACCAAGCTGGCTCTCAGCATTGTTCTATTTAATCAGTTTTCCAGCCTTGGTATTGCTTTTACTTTGTTAATTGGCTTGAACTGAGAACTTGAAATGTGAGATCACAAAATCAAGTCTGAATAATTTGCTCAAGTTAGTCAATCAAGAAAATCAAGTGGAACTTCCCTTCGGTTAGCAGCCTTCCTACACCCCCATCATTTCATATGATTTCATTGTAAGAAGGAACTGTACTTGCCACCATACATTTGGCCCTAGCTTGATGGGTTATAAATCCTTAACAACTTTTACAACTGCTCTTTTGAACCTACATGCTGTCCAATGAGGAAAATACATTTTGTATTGTTTACTACACAATCATTTGTATACCACCTACTTTTAAAGACTCAAGAGCCAGTTTTTATAACAAGCAAAATAATAAACAGGATGATGATACCAATCTAGGTCTATCATTTACATCAAAAGTTCATCAGGTAAAATGTATTTTTAAAATCTTAACGAAAGGAACAGAAATAGCGGATAGTCTGCCAGAAGCAGAGTCCATAATTGGGGGAAGCCTCAGTTGAGTAGGTAGGTATGTCTGCACCATCACTCTTTTCATCTCATATAATGTGGAGAATCTAAGCAGCCCCTCAAGAAATTTTGGGCAGGATAGATGGTCCTGTAATTATTTGGCTGCCGAGTCATAGAGAACATATATAGGTAGCCCTTGACTTATAATAGTTTGCTTAGTGATTGCTTGAAGTTACAATAGCAATGAAAAAGTGCCATATGACAGTTTTTCACACTTACGACCATTGCAGCATCCCCATTGTCACAAAATCAAAATTCTACCGTTTAGCAACTGACTCACAGTTATAATGGTTGAGTGCTCTGGGGTCATGTGATTCCCTTTTGCAACCTTCTGACAAGCAAAGTTAATGGGGAAATCAGATTCATTTTATGGTTACCAATTTAATAATTGCAGTGATTCACTTAACAACTGTGGCAAGAAAGGTTGTAAAATGGGGCAAAACTCACTTATCAAATATCTCACTTAACAACATAAATTTTAGTCTTAATAGTCTTAATTGTGGTCAAAAGTCATGCCCCTGTTGGAGACTGACTCTGAGGAAGAGGAGCAACAGCCGACAGGGAGTGGAAGTGTGGCTCCAGAGGTGATGGAGGAGTCTGGGGAAGGGCAGATGCCGGCTGAGCAGTCAGAGGAACCAGGCTCTCCATCCTAGGGCACGCAGGAGGAGAGGATCAGGGTAAAACGTGGTCTACTCTGGAGGAGAGGGCCTTGATACTCTCATGGGATGCGGTGTGACAACTGAATAAGAGTTTGACCTATGTGCTAACAGAGGCTGGAGACAAATTAGTATTTTATTCCTAAAGGTTTACTTGGTTGGCATTCTTCCAACGGACAGTCCCTGGTTATCTTCCTGAAGTTGACAATTCTCTATCCTCGTCTGTTGTGGAACTTTATTCAATACGGATTTGTTTTTGGTTTTTGCTTCATTATCAGCTCTTGAATTTGACCTGTGTTCTTTTCCTTTGAAATGTTATTTTGAAAATAGTTTATGAAAATAGTTTACTCCTCCACTGTGAACAATTAAACAGTGAAGCCAAGTTGAAGGCATTAAAGGACTTTTAGTTATTTAGTCCTTTAGTTAAAGGACTTTTTGGGTTTTGTTATATTTCTGATATACTCTGGGTCATCACAGACTACCTTCAGGCTGTTAGCTATATAGCCATATTTTTTTTTATTAAAAAATTCTAGGTTTTTCTTTTAATTATGCACCAGACTCATCACTCTTCCCCACCTTCCATCAGCACTAATAATGTAAGCTCTGCTTCCTAGTTTCTTTTTAACCTCCTGGATATGTGTAAATTGTGCTAGGCAATGGCTTGCTTTTTTAATCCTGATTTGTGAGTAAACTTTCGTGGCAGTTTCCATATCTTGAACTTTTATAAACCACAATGGATGTGTTTGCCCAATACTCTTAAATCAAAACAAAATGAACCACAGGGTGTCATAGCATAATGTGTGCATGCAGTAGTTGGCCCAGATCTTAAATAAGTGAACAAAAAGAAATTCTCAAATCTCATTTATCCTTTTTTTACACACACACATACCCACCCCAAATATATTCCTCGGCATCCTGAAAAACCATTCTTTAGAGCCAGGAAAAGATTTTCTGAAGGATACAGAATGGATTATTCTGCAGTATGGTAGAAGCAAATTATATTTCTCAATGTGAGACTAACATTAGATAATTTCCACTGATTCAAAAGTTCTCAGACTGTCCAAAGAATTGTCTTAAAGTGGTTGTCATGGAGGGCAACAGTGTCAATGAATTTCAAATTATAATTTATATAACAAAAAATAATATACAGAACATATTAGACTCTATTACATTTATATGAGAAAAGGACTGTCAAAAACAGCATTTTGTTGGAGATGTAATAAGGATAATGTTCCTTTAAAATATATGTTTTGACAATATTCTTTACTTACTGAGTCTTGAGAAAAAATAGTGGATTATACATAAATAATTAGATGCCAAACTTAAAAGTTTTAACTTAAAAGTTTTGTTTTTGAAAAAAGCTGAATGTTTGGTGCTCTGTAGTTGCCTCAAAAAAGACAACATCCTTGAATGCTTTCCAGGTGATCTTTAAACCACTTGTCACTGATGATGTATCTGATTGATGGACAACAAAAATGCCTTTCTTAATCTTGGCATCAGCTACTCTTGGAAACATCTGCCTCAAATAGCACAAACATTCACCTTCCATGTTCATCACTTTCACAATTTTTTTAATCAATTTGAGTTTTATTTGAAGCAGAGCAAAATATCAGTCATCCAGGACATGATTATTCCAAAAGTACTTTTTCAAAAAGCAACTGGACTTTGTTTTAGTTAAAGATGTCTTACTTCTCATCCAAGAGGTTTCTTCAGTTGGATGAGAAACAAAACATCTTCAAGGAAAACAAAGTCCAGTTGCCTTCTGAAAAAGCACCTTTGGGACAAGCAGAGCAAAAACAACTTTGTTGAGTCAACAAGTGGTTTATTTGCCATATTTTCTGTCCTGGAACCAAATTCCTTTGGGATAGCCATTTCTTTTTGATGTGATGTGACTCTCTTGCATGGCTGTTCCATTTGCATATGTAACAACAGTACTTGGTATATCTGAGCTGCATTCCAAACAGCAGAGCCTCTACTTTAGATCTCTGCAGGTATTTTCAGTTGTACCTGGTGCACTGGATGTATTTCAACAATTTCATATTTTTGTGTATTTCTTTCATCAGCGTAGCTAACAGGTACTGAAGGATGTACATTGCCATTGTGTAAAAACAGAAGATTTCTATAAAAAGGTACATGGTAGTTTAAATTACAGGTAATTTTCGTGATTAGCAACCACAAATCTATATGATACACCCAAAAGTGTTCAGAAAGCAAAATCATTGTTGTCCAGTGTTTTCAAAAGATAATATTCTCTTGAATTATATACCTAATACATGGAATTTGACAACCAGATAATGTAAATGGATCCTCCGTGCCCTTACTACTGTATAGCCAAAAGACTAACGTTGTAGCATCAAAAAGATAAATGTATGGCCTCTTTCACTCAATGGATAGAAACCCTGATTGCATTTGCCCCCTAAGAATGGATTGCCTACAGATGAAGACTTTGTATGGACAAGTGTAATGAAATATGGGACTCATTTATACAAAATACAATAGGTTAAAACATTATTCAGGTATGTATATGTATCTAATGCATATATAATTGTCATAAGTGCATTAGAAATATATACATACTTGAATAAAGTTTGCATTAGATAAATGTAGAATTGTAACTGTTTAGTGTTATAATGATTTATCATACTATGTTTTTTCCCCCCTCCTTGTCATATTTATTTTGTGTTTTGTTATTAATTGAAGAGCAATAATGTTAATTTTAAAAATAGTGGTTGTCAGGGAGAACAAAAAGAGGAAATCTTTTTAGAAATTTAACTCCATTTGGATCTCAGGATCCAAGGCATAGAAAAACTCGGTTGTAATTCTTTGCACATGTATAAGTTATGGTAATAAGTTACATGTGTTATTTTATGCATAAGTATATCCATATCTGTCCAATATATTCAGACCAAATCTTCAACTTTGACCATAGACCAGTATAAAATATAACCAGGAAGAATTACCTCCATTTCAATAATAACACTGAAGAGATAAAATATAACTAAAAGCTAGGATTGCTAACACAATACTATAAAATCAAAATGGTAAGATATCTCTATTAAAATTTCAATACTAAAACTAGGGATTAAAGAA
Source organism: Laticauda laticaudata (assembly GCA_004320025.1). Taxonomy (NCBI): domain Eukaryota; kingdom Metazoa; phylum Chordata; class Lepidosauria; order Squamata; family Elapidae; genus Laticauda; species Laticauda laticaudata. Next base: position 45,623 of record BHFT01014116.1, read on the forward strand.
GGACCTCTAAAACCATAGAAAAAATAAATAAAAAATAAATAAGAGGAATTCTCATTATCTGCACTCGGCACTCTTAATTATTTATCTACAAACTGTAATTGCTGTCAGGCAAAACTAGAGGATGTGGTATAAAATGAACAATTCCTTGCCTTGGAGGAGAACATCAAGAAGAAAACTTTTATTGGGATTGTAACTTGTGTCCGTAAAAAAAGAATGAAAGTTTCTCAGGTAATGGCAGAAGCTGTGTCAAAACACATGTTTATGATCTCAATAGCATTTGTGCAACACGGATGGGTTCTCATACACATGGGGACTCTCAGAATTGTAGAAGATAAACATCGAGCCTAGCTCCGGGAAAGCCTCTTTGCTGTGCAGGAGAAGCTGAGGAATTTAATCTGCCCTGTTCCAAGCTGTGTGAGATCTAACCGGCTGGAATGTGGCTGCCAGCCCTTTGAGGTAGTCCAGACAGGAAACCAAGACCAGGAGTACTGATATCACCTTTACTCTAAGGTTACAATGATTGGAAGCTTGCCTTTTCCCTTGCCTTTATTTTCCAGAAAGTGACTGTAATGCTTTCTCCACCCCTCATTTTGCCTCTGGATTGAGATATCTCTATAGTCTGCTTGTTGCTTTGGCTGCGGCTCTTCCTTCTGTTTCCCAAGGTTATTCTCACAGCCCATTACATCACCTCCCCTGTGAGCCTTATCCCCTCCAGAGTTCCCAGAGGAATCTGAGTGTGGCCATGAGAACAAAGTGCAGCTGGTTACTCCCTCCTCCTGCTGGTAACTCCCCAAGATCACTCAAGCTACACAGCGATAATACCTGGAAAATACCTGATATTGTTTTGTTTTATTTATAACCCACCCTTATTTCTTGTATAAATAGCTGAAAGCAGCTAATCCTCAACATACAGCCATAATGCAGCCCATAATTTCTGTTGTTAAGTGACACTTAACTTGTTAAGTTGCTCCATTTTACGACCATTCTTGCCACAGTTGTTAAGTAAATCGCTGCAGTTGGTAAATTGGTATCCCGGCGGTTAACTGAATTGTGGTTCCCCACTGACTTTGCTTGTGAGTAGGTTGCAAAAAGTGATCACATGACCTGGGGGCCCAGTCATAAATATGAACCAGTTGCCAAGCATCCGAATTTTGATCACATCATTATGGGGATGCTGCAAAGGTTGTAACTGAAAAACTGTCATGAATCACATTTTTCAGTGCCTTTGTAACTTTGAACAGTCATTAAATGAACTGTTGTAAGTCAAGGACTACCTATACTCCTTCCTCTCTGATTTTCCTCACAACAACAACCCTGTGAGGTGTGTTGGGTTGAGAGAATGACTAACCCAAGGTCACCCAGTTAGCTTTCATGGGTAAGGCGGGATTAGAACTCACACTTCTCCTGGTTCTAGCCTCATGACTTAACCTTCAGAGAAGAGGGTAAAAGACTATTTTAAAACTGGAACAGCTCAAGATAATCTTAAACTGCCTCAGCTGTGGGCTGGTGAAGAGTCAAAGGAGGAGATTGGTTCAGGGGACATGTGGATGAGTACAGAAAAAAACTAAGGACAGGATACAAAGAAAGCTGTAGAATTTACAGGATTTATTTTGCTCACATAAATATCCAGCAAGAACAAAGCTGCAGTTCTGTCTACCGTATATGCACATGCTTTTGTATTTCATCAAGCACAATGCAGAAATAAACAGATTTTTTTTCTTCACATATCTTCCAAACACCTTCTGGCCCTCAAACCTGTTGCTATCGTTGATGCCTAATTTTGCCTAGGATATTTCTTTAAAGGGAGACCCTTCTTCAGGACTCTAGTGGGAGTGGAAATAGATGATAAAACCAGCAGGAACCAGGGACAATGTGGGTGGGTAGCTATGGAAACTCTAGCAGCACTATCATTGCAGCAAAGGTTGCCATTCTTTAACCTTCCTCCTCCTCCTGATATGGCACAGTACTGGTTACTGCAGGAGATCCATGCCCTGGAAAAAAAAAAGGAAAAAAACCTCCTCAAACACTCTTCCTTTTTTGGAATGTGAGATAGAAATGGGAGAAAGAACACTTTTAAGTCAGCTTCCCTTAGTTTTCTACCTTTCGCAAGATTCAGATTTTCACAATCTGTAGAAAACTGTGGTGGCAGAAGCGAAATAAACTTTTATAATTAGGTAAATACTTGCCAGCTTGTTAAAACTGATATTATACAGGTAGTCCTCAACTTACAAATGTTCATTTAATGACCATTCAAAGTTATAACACTGGAAAAAGTAACTTATGACCGTTTTTCATTCTTATGGCCGATGCTGCATTCCCATAGTCACATGATCAAAATTCAGACGCTTGGCAACTGACTCATATTTATGACGGTTACAGGCTCCTGGGTCATGTGATCACTTTTTGTGGCCTTCCGACAAGCAAAGTCAGCGAGAAGCCAGATTCACATTCCAATTATGTTACTAACTATAGTGATTCACTTAACAACTGTGGCAAGAAAAGTTATAAAATGGGGCAAAACTCAATAATTATCTCACTTAGCAACAAAAATTCTGGGCTCAATTTTGGTTGCAAATCGATTATCTGTATCTACTTTTCAGCACTCAGGTTTTCTTGGATCTGGATTCCATACAGCCAGCCAAACATAGATGCAAATGTCTGGAAGAAGCAAAATTACTCTTAGTTTCTCAGTTTCCTGAGAATTAAATTAAAAGTAGCTTTGCTTATTGCAAACAAATCCATGTGCGTCTGGCTGTTTCTTCTTCTGCTCCATCATTTGGGATTTGAGCCTATAATCAGCAAAGCAAAGCAGATTTAGTATTAGGCCTAGCTGACATATAATGTTAAATCAGGGGAAGGATATTTTTTTTAAATTTAATATATCAACTACCCATTATGATGTGAATCAAGCTTATTCCATGGCTAAACTTCTGGGTTGTTTTGTGTGTAATCCTGGCCTGCTTGTAATGGGCATAAAAGAATATATCTTTGTTATGTTCTCAAAGCATGTATAATCAACCTGATAAATCCAAGTTGCTTTGCATGACAACATCCCATAATCTTTAAACTGTGACTATCCTGCCTGGGATTTATGGAAATCTAATCCAAAATTTGTTGCGGGTGCCACTTACCTGCATCTGCCTCAATGGTGGGATTCAAAATTATTTACTACTGGTTCTGTGGGCGTGGCTTGGTGGGCATGGCAGGGGAAGATTACTGCAAAATCCCCATTCCCTCCCCACCCCACTAACCTGCTTTCCAGCTCCGTTCTCCTGTTTTAGGGCAACAAAAGAAGACCCAGCCGATCAGCTGGGACTCGGAAGGCAGAGAATAGATGGGGGCGGGGCCAGTCAGAGGTGGCATTTGCTGGTTCTCCAAACTACTCAAAATTTCCACTATCGGTTCTCCAGAACTGGTCAGTTCTCCAGAACCTGCTGAATACCAACACTGGTCTGCCTTAGAGAAACAGAACATTAATACTACAGTATATATCCCTGTGTGCTAGCTGGGCTTACTCATTATATAACACTATAACATGGATTGCTTAATTTTTGCTTACAGTAGTATAATTGTGAACCTAGCCGCTGTGGTTGTAAATCATGCGGTTTTGCCTTAGCTTGTTGTATAGTTTCAGCCAATTATGGCTTATTATATTCAGCCAATTATTATATTCAGCCAATTATTATATTCAGCCAATTATGGCTTATATTAAGACAATCCCATGGTTTGCCATAATGTGTAAATTCTTCCTAAGACTATACGTGATCCTTTATATTTGGCATTTATATATGGAATTTTAGAGCGGGCTAGTAATCCCATTTACCAGTTGCACAATCCCACAATCAGTAGTGTGAAAAGATGTTAGTATCTAAAATAGTGCCTCTTTCATGTACAAGAAAGAAATTTAATTATTGGGATGAGAAGTGTTGGATAACAAATGCTAAAAAGAGACTTCATTTCAAATCTATTTCTGAATTAAAACTGGATCCAAATCAGGATGGTCTCTTTCAGTGTTTGTGAGAGAAGCTTTGGCTGAGATCATCAGGTAAAGCTTTGTTTGCTGCATGATGAGAATGACCTGCTAGTTCTGGAATATGCAATAACCTCTATCCTGCAGACAGGGTGAAATCATTGTGCTGTCAACATAGAAGTGAATTGACCAGCAAAAGAATGTTTTAACTCTTATTGATGTGGGTATCAAAAAGGATAATGCAAGACATCCACCACAGGTAGAATAGAATGTCTGTGTTTTGCATAGTTTGTTAAGCCCATGTCACCCTGCACCAACGGATGGAAAGAGGATGTAAAACGAAGAGAAACACTTGCCATCCGTTGGTTAACGCGATGCTTCCAGTCCAAGGCACAGGTACATGAATGCCACCGGTTGCCACCGATGCCACTGATGCCACCAATGCCACCGAGCCACAGATCGCCAAGCCACTCCACCAATGCCAGCCCATGCCACCGATGCCACAGATTTAGACCACCAATGCCACAGATGCCCTACCGGACGCCACAAAAAGATGCCACAATGCCATCACGATCACATCGCGCCTCATGCCTCGCTCAGCCTCAGCGCAGACAGCCTCACTAACTCCTCCTTCCATCATCCCAAGCCAAGCCCGTCCTCAGAACATTGTTATCGCTATGGGGCTGAACCCCCTGTCCTGGGAGGAGGGGCTCTCATCATTCACAAGGACTGAGCCAGGCTCTCTGAGAGCCTTCCCTCAACACACTCCGCCCTGTTGCCTCTCGGGGCCAGGCACCCAATTGCGCGCTCAGGACAGCCACTCCAGCACACTGCCACCCATCCACAACACACATGGACCTTCACCCTGAGACTGGGCACGCCCTCAGTAGGTGACGAAGGAAGTGCAGGAGGACTGGGTGGCTACCTGTTGACTTTATCTTTTGCTTGCGACACGTTGGGTCATTTTCTTTTACAGTTTGTTATTAATAAAGATATTTTGCTTCACACACTTGATTCATTTATTTATTTAATAAAGTCTTTGGTGGAAACTTTTAGAATGGTTTAAGCCTTTGATGCTCTGTGGATGCGGGTAGGAAGGAGTGGGATGCAGACTGTGATGCGGTGAGATGGGCAGGGATACCTTTGGGATGGGTAATAGCTGTGGGATGCGGGGATACTTGGGATGGGGTAATAGGGCTTGCATGGGATAGATACACCTCCAGTGCAGCCATGGTGGACTCGTATGGAGTCCACCCTCCAGGTGCCACACATATGGCCCTTTTTTATCAATAATAATGTAATCATTACATCACTCAATTTTAACATAAACACCAACTCTTTATTAAATGCCCTTTATATTGCTAGGGCCATCAACATACATCAATCAATCCATGTGATCGAAGGAAGCATTCCATTAAGCTTATCATCTGTCTTGCCACTCCACTGCTCCAGCTGGGGAGTTCACAGTGTTTCAGGAGGTTGCGCTGCTTCTTCCCTTATGTGAAGCTCTGTTGGGGCCTTGCACATCCCAGTGTTATCAGGATTTCGCCCTTGCTCCATTCACCTCAGGCTCCATTGTCCATTGCCTTGTTGGAGGTCCGAGCCTGTTCTGGCAACACTGAAGGTGTACGGGTGCGCATTGCGATTGTGCAGGATTGAGCAAAGCTTCACGATCTTCCTCACGGTCTGTAGGGCAGCATGCTGCATGGTGGTGAGAAGTACCTGGAACCTGTTGGCCAGGATGCCAAAGGCGTTTCTCACACCACCCGTCATGCCCTGGAACAGCCTGTAGTTTGAAGATCCTCCTCTTCAGGGTTGAGGCATTGGAGTGTAGGGCTTCATGAGTAGTTCTGAGGGAGAAGGCGTCCATTCCCATATGAAGTAGGGAATCTTGTGGTGTCGTTGGCGCAGGGGGTCTGGATCTGGAACCCATGATGAGTTGCAGTTCCAGAACCTCACTTGAGGTCAACTTGGCAGTATAGCCTTGGGGCATCTGCAAGCTGACTCAATTGGCCTGAAGCATCGATCTTAATGAACTTGTAGTCAGCATTGACCACAGGCATAGAGAGATGATGCTGAAGAAGCCTTGTAGTTGAAATTAAGTGACCCTGAGTTGGCTGCGAGCTTTGCAGGCCGGCTTCCCATTATGGCTCAAGGTGTTGGGGGAAGTTCCTCTCGGATACACTAGCTCCTCAACTTTCTTCAGCCTTCTCAATGGCAGGCGGCACACTCCATGTATTCTTGATGATGGCCATGCCACCACGTTCTCTGACCACAGGCTGATGTGTTGATGTGGCACCTCAGAGTACTGCATGCTCTGTACTGTGTCCCGGAGGCCTCAGGTGGGCCAGAGTCAGTGCACTTGAGCCCAGGGTCCAGGCATGGGCTGAAGTTGATGCCGCTTGGTCAACCTGGGTCTCAGACCGATCACAACTTGTCAAACATGGCTGGAGGCATCTCATGAAGTTCTGGGAATAACGAGTGTCTTCGTTTCAGCTCCACATCAGCTTGTTATACATGTCCGTACTCTGCCTTCGCAATCCATTTTAGAACCCCCCTCAGACATTACTTGGCCGCTCCTTTTCTTCACGTAGAACAGGTGAAAGAGCCTGTAGATTGGCTTGACTGTTGTAGAACGATGGTGGCTACCAAAAGGAGTGTGTGATGATCCATGGTGGAGATGCTGGGATGCTGTGGAAGAGCAAGAGGCAGATGAAGGCTGAAGAGGTTGCACAGCAGCGTGCTGGTCTGAAAGGAATCCAGGTGAGTTGCTCCCCTTTTTATTAGCAGTATAGGTTTTCCGCTAGCATTCCTCTAGGCATCCTTCGGGATCCTTTAGACATTCCTATATATCTGAGCAGATAGGTCCTCTGGCCGAACGTTTTTTCTGTTTAAAATGATTTTGGTTTTGCGAGCTGCGCATCCGTTTCATCCTTTCCGTCCAGTGCTACTAACGCTTTTATGTCGTTCACGTGTCCGGTATCTGCTTGCTCCCCTGTGCTCCGTTTTTCCGCTGGAGCGGGATTGCGAGTGACTGTGGATATTGCAGCCAGATGCCTAGCGGCATTATGCCGCGATGTTGTAACGGATGACTCGACGGGATGTAGAACGGATGTTTCCGTATGCGGTAGTGGATGCAGAACGAGCGATTGATACATTTTCCGCTTCAAAATTTGTTGCAGGCTCAAAACTTTTTGCAGCGATGAAATGTCCAATCAACGGGCAATGGCTGGAGGATAGAGAGGATGAAAAACGGACGACAGTGAGTACATGCACGG